>JAWPHD010011275.1:0-85406 GCA_037043455.1 Cyrtodaria siliqua
AAAATAAGACGAACGAAATAGTGAATACTTAAATTTATGATTTAATTTATTTAAATGTCATCAGGGTAAAAGTAAAAATGACACTGGATATATAAATCGAGACACCCATTTCAAACACTTCAAGATTGCCGTGTGTTCTTTAAAAGCTCTCAATCTCCTTTGTCGATCTGGTCATTTCAATGATATCGCTGCAGCAAATCACAAACACATAAACTTAAATCATCTCACCACGATTCATGTAAAGTACAGGAAATGCGTATTTATAGAATATTTAAAAAAATATATTTGAAAGAAGGTAGTACCAAGTTTAAAACTATGAAAACGCTAGTTACTGATAACAGAGTGTGTCATCTTCACAGTTTTATAGCTTTAGCGGACGCGCTTCTTTTCCTGTTGCTACACTTGGGGAAATTACATGTATGAATTGCCGATTGATAGTGTTTTTTTTTTTTTTTTTCTGGAAACAAGTGTTAGTGTCTTGGTATCTTCTATTTACTTTGGCGTACACTAATATAAATAGCCTCACGGAAGCATCACTTAATGTGGTTTTCCAGTGTTTATATGATAACTTATTCAGATAATTCATACAGCTTAAAAGCTTAAAGACAGTGGGTTCAATCCTCCATGAATAATGGAGCAATATTTGTTTAAGTGTGATAATGACGAGAGGTTTACAGTAAAAGATAAGGAAAACTGTGTAAAGTTTCGTGATCATAGGTCAATATTTTGCCAAATTATGAGCTACGTTAAGTTGTAGGTTAAAGTTTTATGAAAAAGGACATAACTCTGCTGAAATGAAAGTCAGAGTTATTGGTCATTGGTAATAATATTATGTGTGGTAAGATGAAGTTTCGTGAACATAGATCAACTACGTTTTAAGTTATGCATGGTTAGGCTGCATGTTAAAGTTTTATGAAGGGGAATAACTCTGCCAAGATAAAAATTCAGAGCTCTTGGATATGTGTAACAACATTCCCTGGGTTAAGATGAAGATGTGCTTGAAGTTTCATGAAATAGGTACTTTTCAAACTATGGCCAGTTATGAGCTTGGTTAGGTTGCAGGTTAAAGTGTTAGGTAAAGGAGCATACCTCTGCTGAAATGAAAGTCAGAGTTATTGGTCACAGGTAATAATATTTGTTCTGGTAAGAAGCATGTGTGTGTGAATTTTCATGAACATAGGTCAAATACATTTCAAGTTATGGCCAGTTATGGGCAAGGTTAGGTTGCAGGTTAAAGTGTGACGGGCGACGAACGACGGACGACGACGACGGACATCGACGGACGACAACGGACAAAGTGATCCCTAAGTGTATGCCATGTTACGCATGCAAAACAAAAAACTATACACGATCGGGAATCACAAATTGTGACGTATGCACAAATGAGGTTATACAGGTTCTTTATTAGCGTGGTTAGGTTGCAGGTTAAAGTGGTATGAAAAGGGGCATAACTCTGCTGAAATACAAGTCAGTGTTATTGACGTGGGTAACAATATTATGTGTGGTAATATGCATATGTGTGTGAAGTTTCATCAACATAGGTCAAATTCTTTTCAAGTTATGATCAGTTCTGAGCTTGGTTAGGTTGCAGGTTAAAGTTGTACATAACTCTACTAAAATGAGAGCAGTGTTATTGGACTTGTGAAACAACATTCCTTCGGTTAAGAGGAAGATGTGTGTAAAGTTTCATGAAATAGGTACTTTTCAAGTTATGTCCAGGTATGAGCTGCAGGTTTAAGTTTTATGAAAAAGGGCATAACTCTGATGTAATGAAAGTCGGAGTTATTGGTCATAGGTAACAATATTATGTGTGGTAAGATGCATGTGTGTGAAGTTTCATGAACATAGGTCAAACACGTTTCAAATTATGGCCAGTTATGGGTAAGGTTAGGCTGCAGTGCGACGGACGACGACGGACGACGGACGACGACGACGGACGGAGGCGGACGACGGACGACGACTGATAAAATGATCCCTAAATGTTTGCCATGCTACGCAGGCGAAACAAAAACATATACACAATCGGGAATCACAAAGTGTGACGTATGCACAAATGATAGTATTCAAGGAAAGTTGTAGATCATACAGGTATAACCATGCCCACGCAGTAATTACCTGACGACTTTCCATGAATCTTTACGTCATAATTTGTGATTCCCGACCGGGTACCTATATAAAGAAGTAATTCTAGTAAGGTTGTATGAAACACATTATTCATGCCCAGAAGTAGACGTGCAGGTAAGTGAGAATTAAACATACTCCTAATAAATAATTAAGAACCACACAATTTAACAGTAATAATTACTTAATCTTTAATATTATGGATTTCATGTTCATATAAAAAGACAATACATAGAGATCTTAATCGAGTTCCCATTTCATATATAAATTTTTGAAACGAGTTATGAATTATTTTAATTTTAACGGCTCGTTAAAATTAAAATAATTCATAACGGGTTTCATAAATCTTATATGGAATGGGAACGAGTTTAAGTTCCTTTTTATCACATAACATTGCAATCAAATTAGTAAAACATAATTCAGATGTCCATAGAACCGTCAGACACACTTTAGGGTCAAACGTCATAAAATATGTGACGCCGTAACGTCGCGTCTCACACATGACGTTGCGTATAGAAGAGTTTGTGTTTTACCTCTTTACAAAATAGCAGTTTACACCAACATTTTAACAAACCAATAAAATGTTTTGTATAACTAGCATTATCTGTATAAGCTGTCACAAATAGTAAGTTTATGACTCAGATCTGGATGAATTTGTAATAAATAAAATAGTTTAGGTTAATAAACTTGCTTAATGTTACAGGTTACAGGTTTAACTCAACCAATCAAAATCGTTCCAGGTTGTATTACACGTGTGTCATACAATAGATATTAAATGAGTGTTCGACACTGCTAACAAGGGACGTTATGTGATAAATATGTGTAATTTAACAATTGTAAAATAATACAACTAATTTAAACTTAAATATTAAAAAACACACAAACAAACAGTAAATTTCTCAATTACAGCACTTTAAAAATTACCCGAATGTAAACATGGTCCTTAAATCATGTTGTGGAGTATATTATATTTATATATTATGTTACAGTTTTAAGTAGTATCAAATAATTGGATACTAAATGTTTGCTTGGAAACAATATAAATACGCATTATGATTGCAGTAATATTAAAGGTACACTCTCCGTACATAAAGCATATATTGAGCATACAAGCAAATAACTCATTTTTGTTTAGTGAAATATATGCACGAACATTTGAACATAGATCTAAACAAGTTCATGAATTTGAAAAACAAGTTTTATATATATTGTTGGGACCGCAATATTTATATCACAGAAATCGTATTATTTCCGAACTACATCAGTTTTCGCTCATCTGACCGAGATTAGCTTTTGAGTATATTATGTAATATATTGTTTAGGGTTCCCTCTTAGCTCAGATGGTGTCAATCATAACATTTTAGTGTGGGTTTACAGTCCAACCCCAGTAAACGGTAAAAACTTTTTTTACCGCCATTTAGTTGCATCGATACGTCTTGTTTCTTTTTAGTAAATCAACAATAATGGTAGTAGTATAATTTTTGTCAAGCTTTTGCCAATTTTGCCAGGAGAAATACAATACATACTTAAGTTAGTGAGAGTATGCCAAACAAAAAAATGACCGCGTTAATAATGCTAGGTTTAGCTATTCGTCATCGGTTGCTTTCGGAGACTACCCGTAATATTTCGGATTTTAATTCGGAAAACTCCGAACAGATTAATGGCCGTGGTTGAAAATGGATATATGTTAGGACAATGAATATACATGTATATATCTTGCATATACGTATGCACTTATTTTCCCCAATAACCCTATTTCAAAACGGAAGTTATTTAAACTACATGTATATTAAACTATATATAATGTTAATGTAAAATTGGCCTTCGATAAGGAGGAAAAACTGAAGAAATCGACCAATGAAATGTATTTTAACTATATGTAATGTTAATGTTGAATCGGCCTTCGATAAGGAGGACAAACTAAATAAATCGGCCCCGTTACGGGATCGGCCTTCGATTTTGAAATCGGTCACTCCTCCGTCGTCGAGGAGTTAACGGCGTTGCATTGTAAACCTTCTCGCCTCTCATCACTGCGGGTTCTAATCCCATTGGGAGCTCGACTTATAAGTGAAAAAGTGTCGATTCTTACGGATGCAATCGATGCGAGTCTTACATAAATATATGTAATAGTGTTTATTATTTTAAGCCAAATATGGCCCATGAACATGTTTACATAATATATACAAATAAATATGGTTAGATGGCATGTTGTTGGTACATGTACTTACATATATTGAGTAAATGATTGCCTGCTTTATCATGTTTATAAGCTAAAAGTTACGGCTAATATACCTTGAAATGAAATGACCTTTGTTATAAAAAATCCGCGTTAGTTCTGTATCACCTCGAGTAGGTAAATGCCAGATCAAGGATCACACGGAGGCGGAGTAAATGTCAGATCAAGGATCACACGAGAGGCGGAGCCTCGAGTGTGATTCTGATCTGGCATTTACCTACGAGAGGTGATACAAACGTCCAGAACACGTTACTCTAATAATGCTCCTATTATATCATATCATTCATATGATCATATATTATCCTTTTATTATATACCTCTTACACATCGTTAACATAGAAATATTTGCATTGCTATTGCATACACATTGAATAAAGCATATTATTTCTCGATAAAGTGCAGCGGGAAAAGGTATCCAGTGTTAAGGTGTTGGTGTTCATTGGTCTGACCTACTTGCTTTGTATGACGTAACGTCGTCTTGAAGTTCTCGCGCATAGTGGCGTAAAACTTGCTTGAATCATTTGATATCACATGACATAAAATGACATAACATAATATAGGTTATTGAATTTGTATGGCTAAATATTACTTGGAACGAGTTGTTTTGGCAAAGGACGACTTGGAACTCGTTGCGCCAAAACAACGAGTTCCAAGTAATATTTAGCCATACAAATTCAATAACCTTTTTATTGTATACTTTCATATTGTTTTCGATCAATGTTAATTGTATGACTATTACTTTTCATTGTTTTTGTGTTATTGTTTATAGCTTTCGATGGAAATCGTATCTTGTCATTCAGTTTCATTTTGTGTGGATGATTATTTTACGCGAAACACGACGTCGACGTCATTGAAACATTTGTTTACCATTCGATAACGTTAACATCAGTGGGTGAGTGACCATTTCAATTTTTTTTTTGTTGGCACTATAGGCAGGATTCCGTTCTTTGATTTGAAAGTAGTTCCTTTTTTTTCTATTTCGCAGCTCTTAGCAAGCGCGAGAAAAAGTTCCAGTGCAATATCAATGTGTGCAATATCGTAGAATATTGCACACTTTGATCAATGCAAACTAAACGGGACAGTATGAAAGTATACAATAACATAACAACATATATTCATACTGATTAAATAAACAAAACAAATCCTCTTGGTAATGATTAGGACAAAATGTTGGATCATCTGATTACATTAATTTAACTACAGTCAAAGATAAAAAAACGAAACTGTACATCGAAACATTATTAATGGTTTGCGACCAATAATTCGGTGTATAAAGCCTACAACTTACCGTGCCTTTAGTTTGGCACCGTAATTTAACGGTTAGCACGACGACTGAGTGTCCAGCTTGGACCGAACACCTCTCAATAATCGAACTATGTGAATATATACTCCTCAAAATAATTTAAGGACCATGTTTTGATTTTGCTCATTCTATAAAAGTGCTGTTTTTGAACGATTTACTGCCTTTTTGCAATATTTAAGTTTATTTGTATTCCTTTACCGTTGTTACGTGACACAAATGTCTTAACCGTTTATATGAATATTAAAGAGTAAGTAATTGTTACTGTTCTTTTTTTGTGGTCCTTAAATTATTTTGAAGAGTATATTTTGCAATGTTAGCTAAAACATTTTTATAATGATTATCTTAAAGTAGTTATCCCGCCAACAACAGTTAATTTTTGAAACTTGTGTACACCATTTCTAAACCTACTGACGACGAGGAATATATATAATTTTACACATTTCGAGAATCCAAACTTTATTTACACAGTATAAACGGCTTTAATAAGCTAGGAGAACCCCCAAAATGCAGCGTAGATTTAAGAATTACCAACTCATAATTCATTTTACGCATATTTAATCAGGACATTTTGAGTACCTATATTTTTAATCGGCAAAATACATTTATGTGACCTGAACACCTGGATAGAGTTTTGATAAACGGTTTTGGTAGTGTAATTTTGCCGTTATTTGATGAGTTAGTTTCATTAATGTACGTCATGTGTATTTTCAGTGAAAAAGGAAACGATGTTAATCATCCAGTTACTGACGGGTTTAAACATATTCCTCATCACGTATGTGAACTGTGTGGAAACATACAGACTCAAGATTTCAAATGTTCAAGTGCTCATATGCAATATGTGCCGTCCGGGAACGTTTTTTATTGAAGACTGCACTGCTGTAAATTTAAATGCAAAGTGCTCGGCTTGTCCCGATGGGACCTACGAACCCTATCACAACATAGCGTCTAACTGCGCGCAATGTACCAACGCATGTCTTAATGAGCGTGAATTTATATATCATATCTGTACAGCAACAAGCGACACCATTTGCAGGTGCAAGGGAGGTTACTATAAACAGCAAGTAGATGGACAATTGTGCTTTCGTCATGACCCCTGTCCCCCAGGGCAAGGTGTAAGCCAACAAGGTCAGTATGTTACACATTCAATCTACCAAGTAAATATACGGGTTATGCAACGGCTTATCAACATTTTATTTATGTATTAAGAGCCGCTTCAAAGAAAAGAGAGAGAATACGACAAATCTGGGTAACCCTTATCTTACTGTACAATAATTTTTTCAATTCTATCATATGGTACAATTCGGTATTAGGGACTGTCCATCTAAAGCCCCACAACCCCTTCCATGGTCATATTGCCTTATAGAAACCACAGCACCCAAACGCAATGGACCGTAGGTCCGCATTGTACCTAAAAATTAGCAAATTAAATATTCAATGAACAAGAACAATCAGTAGGCGTGTCAATCAGTACCATTATCAGTGGGAGTACGTGATTTTCCCTCGGTCACAGCACATTGCCACGCAATGACGCCCCTAACCCACAACCTTTCGACTACGATGCATACATCTTATCATCAAAAGACCGCGGAGCCTCCACTAAACGTTCCAAGTCTGTAGTCATATTGTCAACCTTTTTATGTTTGCGATGTGATATCTTGCCTTTTACCTATCTTTGTAGTTGTTATTTGTTTCTGTGCGTGTTTTTTTGGTTTATTGCGACCTTTGAATGCTACATTTTCTATTCGACTTGTATATCTACTTTCACTGAATTCTTAGTGATTGACCCCTATACAGGCAGACACTACGCGTTACTTTACCCCTGTACGATGACTGGTCATTCTAGAGCGACTCTATGATTGCACCTTCTGAAACCTCGGTAAAAGGGAGGTACGTGCAAGCTCCTTCGTTGGGTATTTTGATTGTACCCTATTTGTCTGAAATTGCTGTGGTGTACAGAACAATTCTGTATACATCCTCAGTAATTTCTAATGATGTATTTTTATATAATTTGTATATATTGTTACACGAACTTATAAGTGTATGGTTTAGGAGAACAATTCTATAAGCAATTTGCTTTCGTTGTAATACGTTAATATGTGTTGTACTATGTATATATGCATGTGTAAACTAATTAAAATAAAATATGTTTAAACCAAGTATATCTTTGCTAATGTCTCTGTATGTTGACTGTATTGTTACAGTTGTCTATATCATGGGATGTACTTTTAGTTACACTGCCAATTGGAGCACGGAAGACAAGGTACTAGCGAGGTTGCGTACACATACAATCTCTATAAGGTAACCAGTATGCCACACGCCTACTGATTGTTCCTGTTCATTGAATATTTAATTTGCTAATTTTGAGGTAAAATGCGGACCTACGGTCCATTGCGTTTGGGTGCTGTGGTTTCCATAAGGTAATGTTTTTCTAATATTTCACCACTCATTTTAAGTTACATATTTAATCGCGGATATTTAAGAATACGTTAATATGTCAACTTTTTATCGGCACATATGCATTATTATATGACCTGAACACCTGGGTATAGTTCTGATAAACGGCTGTGTAGTGTACTTTTGCCGTTAGTTGGCTGGATAGCTTCTTTAAAGACTAAAGCCTGTATATGTTTATAGGTGACCATGAGACGAATACAGCGTGTGCTTTATGCGACCCAGGCTATTTCTCAACAAACACATCAGCTACAGAGATATGTAAGAAGTGCACGAAATGTTCTCCAGGCTTCTGTCCAAAACATCCTTGCTCCGCAACTGAAGACAAATGTGTTAAAAATGGTATGATTCCTTATATTCTAAAATATGAAAGCATTGCTGATTGACTCAGAAAATATATCTTAGGTGAAACGTTATTACAAAAAGGAGCTGTTGCCTCGATATCAAATGTATTTTATCAAATTAAAACGAAATATCATAGAAACACAAACGCAAAACGGGATCCATCGGAAGCACCAAACTCACACAAGAGAGAAAAGTAGCAGACTCGGTTGTATCGAGTCTGCTAATCAGATGTGATATGAGGTGTAACATCTCTCTCGGCTTAATATATACCACACAGTTCGGAATTCTACTTTAAAGCCACAAATGTTGACTTGATGCTCCCAAAGGACAAGTAAGTAATAACGCTACTGATTTGTAGTTGCGGCGGATATTTACAGCCTCCTCACAGCACTAAATAAACGCTAGTGTGAATGTCGATGAATGCTGGATAGGGGATCTCTTGTAAGCAATACACAAAACAGGGAAAAAAGTGTAGAAGACCCGCTTTTATCGAGTCTGTTTATGAGAAGTAATAAAAGTACAACACCTTTCACGCCTCCTAACATTTGGATTAAAGTCTCGGAGAAGATTTCAGTAATGTGTTTCAACACGGTCCTAACAGATTACAGGTCAACGTCTACTAAAGAATGCGTTTGCATTTCAGCAATTATAATTTATATAATTTATACCAGCAGTTTAGAAATTAGATGGCAGTGAGTCGAACAAAACCTCTATGAAGAAATTGAAAGAAAATGTAATTAAAATAATTCAAAACCATAGACGGTCAAATATGTTTGAATGTAACCCCACTCCTACCAAAAAACAAAAAAAACAAAAAAATAAAGCATGGAGATATGCATTGCAATATCACCTGCGATCTTAAGGTGTTTTGTGTAGCATGTACTATATGTAGGCGCCCTTATTTCTTTGGATACGCCTGCACTCGGAGATTAGGTCGTGGTTCGTGCAGTAGCTTTAGGCTCTAAACTTGCTTCCAGTTATACTATAGATGAAAATGAAAGACTACAACTACCAACATTCTAAATAAGATGTGTTTGTTTATATATACATATATATAATGTAATACTTTACTGTTAAAGAGTTGATTTTCCAAATCGGAATTAGCTGACTTCCCAGAATGTAAGAACAATTGTTTTATATTGTAACTAACCACATTGAACATGCGTCCAACGTAGAGCACGGGGAAACATAAGTGAGAAGATAAAGCCGTTCAAAATAAACGTGCAAGTATAGAGTATAGTTTAACGGCGAAAAGTTGATAAACTTGAACTTATATTGAGTTCTGCTCAACCCGGGGCTAGAGGGCGCGAGCGGTAGCTAGCATATTTCACTACCACTCATGAACAGTCTCAATTAAACCGAGACTGCAATATTTCGTATGTGTCGTGCTCGGCCGTTTCCAAAGGTCCATTATCATACTCTTTTTTTAGATACACTTGTAATGTATCGTAAATTAAAGAAGCCTAATAGTAATTCGAAAATGTTCAGAAAGTAATAATCAAGTGTTATTCCACCAGATGCATGTAAAGAGTAGTTATTCAAAATTAACATACACCAATAATGATTACCTTGTCTAACTATAGCATACGTGGACAACACTAAACATAGCTAAATCTCGTTATTACAAGAGCTCACACATGGGGTTCATCGCTCGCCAGAAAATATAAAATATAACTATAACCTGGGCTACCACATATTCTTTCCCTGTATTTTCCTTAAATATTTATGGTGTGTATGCTTTTGATCTCTTTTAAACACGGAATTGTCCGTAAACATATATTTTATATTTTATTTTATTTGTATTTCAGTCGACTTAACAAGCATGTCCCGAAAAGTAACAAGCTTTACGAGCCCACTTCCAGAAGTTTCAGGGGATAGTTTTATTCTCGTGTGGGGAACAATCCCGTTCGTTGTAGTTATCCTGATTATTATTCTGGTCATCATCATCTTCATTGTTAAACATAGACGTAAAGAAAGAAGGTAAGCTTAGAATTATCATTATGTAACCCATTTTATCTGGGAAGTTTACAAAAACACACTCAGGCACTCGCACACGCACGCACTCTCACACGCATTCATTAAACTAGGTGTATATAATATAAATAAATAAATCCCCGACATGTACTATTCACTAACCAACGATGCAGCATTCATATGCAATATAAGTAAAACAGAAAGATGCTCGTGTATATATAAATACAAAAAAACAATAGCCTAGAAAGGCACAACGAAGGTACTTAATGACTTGGCAGAAGCCAGAACAACAAGAGAATAAACCATTGAAGACACGACAAGACAAGATTGCAGACAAACATCCGTCAACGTCCTTTTGGGCTTTAGGTAGACGTCATCGCACCATTAAAGAAGGAAGCATAGTGGCGAACTGTAAATGGGTCATCAAAAAGCAAAATGATAGGGTCATAACCTCTTTAGATAAATCTTTCAACAAGTTTAACACAGATAATATGAAAGTGATCATGACCAACGATCTTATGAAGTTTGTAAATCACGTCACCATAGAAGTCAGAGTTTATATTATGGTGTTATTGGAATTAGAAATTATGCTTCATTTGGGTTTGCAGGAATATAAAAATTTAAAACTGTGTGTCACTTGTGTTTTAAAGACTTCTACATTAACATCACATATAACAAATGAAACTGAACAGAGGCGGATCTGTCCGAAAAATCCCTTGATCCTACTTCTTATAAGAACCCTTATCTTGTCTCTTATAATAACTATGATCTTTTAAGAACCCTATCCTTACCTCTTATAAGAACCATGATCTTACCTCTTATAATAACTCTGATCTTACATATTATAAAACTTTGATCTTACTTCTTAAACGAACCATGATCTTACGTTTTATAAGAACTGTGATCTTAACTCCTATAAGAACCCTCTTATTACCTATCATAACAATCCTGACCTAACCTATTGTAAGAACCCTGATCTTACCTCTTATAAGAACACGGATATTATCTCTTAAAAGAACACTTATGTTATCTCTTATAAGACCATGATCTGACCTCTTATAAGAACCATAATCTTACCGCCTATCGAAACACGATCTTAGTTTTATAAGAACCATGATCTTAGCTCTTATCAGAATCCTTATCTTACATCTTATAAGAACCATTAGCTTACCTCTTATAATAACCCCGATCTTACCTCTTATAACAACCATTATCTTACCTCTTATAATAATCCGGATCTTACCTCTTATAAGAACATCATCTTACTTTATGCAAATGTTTTTCCTAAGTTTATGGTAACGGTAGCTTTTTAGTTATGCAAATATTACGAATATTAAAATTCTACACGACTACAAGCTCGAGAGAAACGAATACATTGAGAAACATAGACCCCATAAAGAAGTAGCTCGGGGAACATCCCTATCTAAATACGGATAATTAACAATATCAAAACTGAAATCATCTTTCTTGTCATAGATTATACTAATTATTTCGCCATTTTCAGTAGAGAGATGTAAATCAAAAAAAAAGAAGCGACAGTATCAGAAAAAGATTTGTTGAGTTGAAGTTCTTTAGGATAAATGTTATTAACCATAGTAGAAAAGAAAGTATTGTCAATGTTCTATATGTCATCCAAATACCGAAAGATGTCAATAAAGGCTTCAGTTACATCTGCCTGAGTATCGGATGAAAATCTCTTTCATAGCAATACAAGAACAAATCTGGGATAAAAGGTGCACAGTTCGTACCCATAGGGATACTAACAATTTGTCTATGAACGGTAATTCCATATCTGACGAAAATATTATCTAATAGGAAAAACATCTTTGCAAGTCCACATAGTGTAATTGTCTAAACTGCCGTTCGTAAAAACGGCTTTAATACTGTTACAGGCCAAGCATGTAGTTTTTTTCTAGCGAAAATGCTTGTCATTGATAAGGCAATGTGGTAAGAATGTATATAGTGTAGAGAAGTGATAAGTACTAATAGATGAAGCTTGACGTGTTTTTTTTTTTAAATGTTATCAATAAATACTGATAAGGTGATCCACTGAAAGCAACAAACACAAAAAAGAGAGAAAAGTAGCAGGCTCGGTTTTATTGATCGAGTCTGTTCATGAAATTCTCCTGAATTTTTAATAGACCAAAATAAATAAATCCCAGAGTTTTCATAAGTTTTAGCACAATATTGTTCAACGTGATCTTTAACGGCAGTAAGACAAGAAGTTAACAGCTTGAAGATGTTTGTCTCTCTTTTTTAATGTTATTTGGAGAAGTATTTAAGATATTTCCTGGATATAATGTGCAATTGATCGTATCTAAACTTGTTCTCTTTTTTACAAATTGAAAGTACCAAAACGTCCGAATATGTGAATGCCATTGGTTTTCGCCCTTCAAATAAAGCATATATTTCAAGTGCATACTCCAGATCTGAACTTTCGCTTCTGATATATGCGAATGTTACAACCGACAAGAAATCAAAAAAAAACAACAGGAACAACAATAAAGTTATATACTATGCAAATAACACAGTTTAAACAAGATTGATTTTCTATTTAAATGATATATTAGTATAGTTGATATACACACAGCCTCATCTACCTTTAAAACAAAACTATATGGTATAATTAATCTTAAAGAATGTGTCAATCTAAAATAATGTGTCAACTCCGGAAAATCCTATGCTACCAAGATCACATTTCAATTTTCTTTTTTTCTTCAAATTTCAGCTCCATTCGAAATATGTCGGACTCTGAGATCCAACATGAAGCCTCCAAAAGACAAATGAAGTAAGTAAAACAATTTACGGGAAACAATACAGTTTTAAGCATTATAAAAACAAGATTGTTGCATTATTTAAAAAACAAATGTGTGTTTGCTTATTTGATTATACTTCAGTTTATTGTATGATTCTTGAAACTGAATTAAGATTAAAATTATTGCCCAGATTCAGTTTCAGTCAACTTAAAAAAACCATATTGTTGATGGGTTTTGGCTAATTAATTATGGGGCACTAAAGGAGATATGAGCGAACCCTCAAGCAGTTTGATTTTAATAACGAATTTCAGTAAAGAATGTTTATGATTCCTTTGAAATGTTTATATCTCGAAATATCTCGCCAGGAAAAGAACTAAATTTTCGTGTATGGAATATCTTCGCCCTTTTCAAATTGCAACGTCTATGTGTTCGCATGAATTACTTGTCATGCAAAGCATTGCCGAAGCGATTGAATATCACCTAGTTCGACTCGACAAAGCGATTGTAGTGGCTCAGAGAACCAAACTAGAGATGGGAGTTGCTATGTTTACATACACGGCAATCTCGAGAGTTTATCAATGGGTGCGAAAATGACGAAAAAAAGAGATCGCTACAAAAACAACAACAACAACAACAACAAAAAAAAGATATCCTTATCTTTGATAAGTATTTTAATGGGCGTGTGGTAATAAATATTTAGTCAGAAATACGGTGGCATTATTACGACGGCATTGGGTTATGTCTTCAGAAACTTCGCCGACCTGGAGTAATGTCGCATACCAAGTTTTTGAATTAGAGGATTCTGCGGTTTGTTCAGAATACAAAACCATAAGATCTTTGCTTATCACAGCTATTCTGAAATTAAACGTGTTATCTGTTCGGTTAATTTCCAAGATGAATATGAGTTAGATCTGAAATTTATCCTGGTATTCACTAATTTTAAAAATGGTTAGAAATTCATCCAATACATTCCTTACAATAATAGTCGATTTGACAGTAATGATCAACACTATTTCATTGCTGAATCAGTACAGCTGTCATCCCTTTGGTTAAAACATAGCATGAATAACAGTTTATGGAAATAAAAACTGCTTGAAAGAGACATGCGTACATTGATCTACCGTGTGATTTCAGATGAACAGAGGTTGTTTGAATATCTATATAGTATAAGTACAGCCATCATTTTGGTTGGGCTGAAATTATTGGAAAAAATATCAACCGGTAAACTATGTGAAATACCCAAGGCGGTAAATCGAAATTTCTATATTTAACTGTCAACTCACACGTCACGTGATAGTTCTTGTTTTGTTTTTGTCCTGGGGCAAAATTAAGAGAACAGCACCGACTCCTAATCAGCAGTTGTATTTATTAATATTCCTTTGGAGTCATCGATCCTATCAATAGAATACTGCTTAGGCCGGCGCTAGACCATCGTTTATAATTGGGAAAATTGTTAAAGCAAAAGGAAGAAATAGATTGTTTGCGTAAATTTCCATTTTGCTTGACCTAAACCTCCGAATAAATGTCTAATAAGGCGCAAATTTCATGTAAAATGGATGTCAAATGATTAAAAAGAGGATGGGTAATTTGGCCGCGCTGTGCTGGACTTAGTGATAATTTAGACCCGACACTGACTTAGAATGTATATTACTTAATTGATTTGATGAGACACGTTTTCCTATATCATGTATATTGAACAAAACTATAACTTCGGAAGAAAACATAAATTTATTTTTTAAGTATAAACTTATATATGTTGATGTGAACCGGTGCCTGGTTGACACCCTTTATATTTTCCAATGATTGTTGTTTATTATGTCATGAAGCTTATTTTGTTGAATCTTTCTGAGCCACAGTAAAACTCGAATAAATCCTATACTCGTTTAAAGAAAAAGACCATCGGTAGCAGTGAATGTGTTATCGTGGAAGGCTTGGACGGTTTTATCAAACACATTGTACGAGTCCGTGTGATAAATTGACTAATATTCTCAACCGTGTAAAACCTTAATAATTATAACCCGTACCAAACATATCGTGTTTGAATGTGCACATGTATTCACGCACACCGAGGTCGAAAACGTATTTGATACCATATCTAGTCTCAGTCAGCACAGAGATCATACCATAAATGTTTCATAAGATATATTTTTATGGTTTATTCTCTTGTTGCTCTGGCTTCTGTGAAGTCATCGACTAACTGCTTTGTGGCTTTGTATGCTGATTTATATTCATAAGTTTATATGCATGATTATCTTTGTGTTATACTTATATTACCCATTAACATATTGTAGCCTGATTAGTATTTATGTTTGCACGGTCCCGTTTTATTGGGATAACAATAGGGTAAGAGTGACGTTTGGTGCAACCTGGAACCTGGTTACAGGGCGGTGGCGCTATCCCTATTGTCAACCCTTTTATGTTTGTGATATCATACACCTTGTCTCTATTTTTTCCTTATATTGTTGTTTGTTTTAAATGCGCGTGTCTTTAGTTCACTGCGATCTTTCACTGTTACATTTCCTAACTTTTATATCTCCTTTTGCCGAGAACAGACAATACACAGTGCTCCCTAGCAATTATGAAGTCGATGAGAAAGAAACAGCGCAGGAGCTCCAGGTCAATAACGTGGAACTAGCTGACAAAGATGATGAGTATGTATAATACAATAAATTGTTTACTTAAAGAATAAAACCTGTAATCCCAGGTCACACTCCTTTGTGACTATAGAGGCCATGGCGCAAAACATTATGATTTTGAAAGATAAGTTCATCTGTGGCTTTGGGCATAGCAATGCTAACGGGGACATGGTGGGGAAATAGGAGATTAAGTTACTTTAATTTACGAGATTGTGTATTGTAAACGCCACTGCAGACAAGTGTACCTGTGACTTGGAGAAAGTCACGTACTTTGTTTTTATATAGCAGTTACGTGTAAGATATAATTTTAAGTTAAACATGTTCTGTGAAAACGTCGAACGTTCAAACTTGCATATGCTGGGCTACTTTTGCGAGATAGCGTCCCTTGCACCAAAACATACGACTTTTTAAAACTTCTTTTTCATATTACGTGTGACACACGACCAGCAAATATTCTAATCATTATTATGAATGTTACAAAGCATGTTTTAACACAATTATGTTGTTATTTTCATCGCCATATTTGTGCCGTAATTAAGAATGAGAACTATGAGGCAAATTGTCCTATAGAAACCACAGCATTCAAAGCAAATGCACCGTAGATTCGCACTATTCCACAAACAAAGAGCAAATTAACTATACAACGAAAAATACAATACAAAAACTTGTAAAATAGGATTGTTAAAATATGTTGTTATTGGAGTTAAGAGAAATAATATTATTTAACCCTTGCATTCATTTGAGTTTTCCGGAATAGAATATACTATTTGAAATATTATGTCACCTGTGTTTTGCAGAATTTCTACATCAACAAACAATCTTAAGAATATAAAACATGAGACCAAACAGAGGCAACACGAAACCTCCGAAATACAGTTCACGTAAGTAATGAAATTACAGAACCTGAAAGAGTCCGCAAGATTGTTACATTATCTCAGAAAATCTGTGTGTGTGTGTTTTTGTTTCATATTTGAAAAGGCCTCAGTTTATTTTATTATCTGAAAGACTGACGAAGTATTGGCTCGAGTCCACAGCCATAAACTGACTAATCCAAACATTTAATATAACTAGTAAACACATTATTTCGATCAGTCTTTGATTTTGACCAGGGGAACTGCTTTGGGTTATCATATTAATCTCTTTGCAAATACATGTAACAGTATTTTGACAATACTTTCTATTAGTCCTTATATACTATAATATGTTAATATTATTACTCTTATACTACTACCACTACTACTACTTCTACTACTAATCATAATACTGTAATAATAATAATAATAATTATAATAATTATTATTATTATTATTTTTATTGTTATTATTATTACCTAGTACAGCTTCCCCAAAACATTGTATTATGCTAAAAGCAATTTGGTTTCCAGTTCCCATCGACACTTCGTTGACTAATATAGTCAGTAAGTATAATTGAAAAGTACTGTCGTTTCGGAATCATTGTTTTTTTCATTTGTTTTCATTTAGTTTTACTATCGCAAAAAAATGACCGCATGTGTTGTGATACATTAAATTGTCTAAAACACTATGGTCTCTCTAATTTGTTCTAAAGTTCAAGGCCTCTGTAACTAATAGGGTAATCTGTACATAAACAAGACATGAACCATGTCATGGTATTGGTGCACTACTAACAGGGACTTCTAAAATATAATGTAAGCTTTCTGAATAAATTATTTGTTAGCGAACATAAAGGAGTAGGGATAAAAGTCAAATAAGTGTTGTTCAGATATTCTTTTTAATGTGCAAAGGACATATGTAAAAAGAATATATTTTAAAACTGTTTTTAACAACGGTAGGACAACTCTCGACATATTGAAAGTATTTGAAATTCGATGATAGAGTTTATTCAACAATAAAAAAACTACTTCTGGAAGTGGATTACCTTTTATAAATACATTTTCCCTTAACTGTCGTGTTTATAAGTCAGAGTTCTTTATTTTTTTTAGAACAAAAAGAGCAAAAAAGCTCCAAAAAATACGAAAAAAACCCTACAAAAAAACACAAAACACACAAAAAACAATCTGTGTCCATGTTTTAATATGGTTTGATGTTTGTCCCTTTTGCTTTACGCCGATGCTAGAGTGTAAATAACTGATATGCATGCTATGCTATGCTTGCAGTTCCCATCGATTGTTGTCAAAAGTGTAGTTAGTGCTGCGTGCCGACTATAGAATATCGCTAGGATGACAAATCAGTAGTGTTATCGCCTGCGACGCAGACACTTAGATGTTACTATGTACGTCGTCTTGCAGCGTGGTCTGTCGCTTGTCGTCCATCGGTAGTCACACGTTTCGTTCCCGGACAATGACTTTAGTTAAGAATGAGCAATCGAAACGAAACTTGTTGTGTAGGTAGCTCATGTGGAAAGGAAGCCTGATATTGCATTTGAGGGCAATGGGGTCAAAACTTGTGTAAGAAACGTATATGGAAATAAAGCTTGGTATTGCATTAAAGGTCACTGGGGTCAAGGTCAAGGTTACTGTAACTAACAAAAAGAAAAATGGTTTCCGGACAATAACTTCATTTAGGAAAGATATATTGAAACAAAACTTGCTGTTTAGGTAGCTTATATGTAAAGGAAGCGTGGTATTGCATTTGACGTCACTGGGATCAATGTCAAAATCGATGTTACTAACTACACAAACATGGTTTCCGACCTATAACTACAGTTAGGAATGAGACATTTGTACATAAGGTTCTGTGTATTTAGCGTCTATGGAAATAAAGCTTGGTATTGCATTTGAAGTCACTCGGCTGAAGGTCAATGTCACTATTAGAATCGCTTTTAGTAAAAATAAAAACTTCCATCGGAATTCCGTCGGAATTATAGTTTATTTGATTATTTTATTTCCACTGTCACGTTTTATTGGGATGACACTCAATAAACCGAGTCTGTTTCTTTTCTAACTTGGTTTTATTTGCTGCTTCCAAGTTCACACTAGCGCCTGTTTATTTGTGCATGGTAGCTCTAAAAAGTCCTCAGTCCTTGTAAACCGTTAAGACGCTAATATTAAACCTACAAAATAGAGATAAAGACGTTATAATAATGTAAGTACAACATAAAACCGAAAGTATTGAATGTCCTAATTTATAAAAAACTATAATATGAAATCCCTGTCGTTTGAGAAATAGTGGTTACTGGGTTAACCTCGACTTTTCTTTATTGTTGCAGGTGCCAAGATGAAATAGCCAATGAAGATGCAACAGCACAAGGTATGCATCAACTTACGTCTACTCACGAAGTTTACGAATAAGTAATAATTTGTTATTCCATATTCATCTATTTCGTTTGATAACTGCCATGACGTCTTTAGATTTACCTTTGATTCGTAGAATAGTGGTCTAAGTCTTGGAAATCGCAATTTATAATGACTGCTATAAAGTGTTTGATGCTCAAAGGATCCTATTTTCTGTATTTATTCTTATTACTTACTCCTTCGGGTGGTTGTAAAGTAGAATTCTGCTCAATCCGGTGCTAGGGGGCATCTAGCCATTCCTCCCTTGAACAGAAAACAAATGCGTTATTGATCATGCAAAACGTGCTAAGGTATGGGTTTTGAATACAAATGATGAAGGCACAGCATTTACAAATGAATATAACATCATTCTCGGCTGAAGTGATTTAGACTGGGGAACTGAGATACGGTTTTACAAATAAAATGTACTGAGTATTTTTTCTAAATTCGCAGATAAAATTGCATATTGTTTATAATCATTCTTATCATTGCAGAAGAAGATAAAGTAGAGGAAAATAGTATTGTTAGCCTACATCCGGTCCAAACTCCGATTAAATAAAGACCTGCGGTTTACTTGCCAAAGAAGTCGAGTTTAATTGTTGGTACGTGTATTCCGTATTTATACCACATTTGACCAAATCAACGCTTATATTGTATGAACATACGGCTAAAACGACTTTCAAATGCTTTTTTAAAAGATTTGAAAGTGAAGAATATTTTATAACACATCTCCGTCTTCATTCTTCAAATTGGCGACCACAATTAACACAGCTACCTAAACTTAAATATTCTTCTTTTCGTCCCCGTATCTATTCAAAATAGCCATCACAAATCAGGTTCAAGTTTTAAAGACCAATTTTATGCAAAGTACAAAACTCGTAAACAGAGTAAGATTATCGGATGACACTTAATATGGGCGCATTTTGGCGGTGGACCACAATTTGGAAACAGAATCGTTTTTTTAAAGGGAAATAACAGCTGAAAACATGAAAGAAAATTATCAATTGAAATCTATATCAAATCTACTCTTCTCGGATACACGTTGATATACATCGCATGTAGAAAATAAATTGTCGCTGAAATTAAATAAATATCTTTTCCGAGTTAAAAAGAAGGTATAGACCAGTGGAATTGTTTAACTGAATTCATGAACACATGTCAGGATTTTGCGTACCTTTATTAGACATACCAAATATAGGTTATTTATAAACATTTCTAAAACCGCTGGATTCTAGAAATGTTATCAAGCCACTTTGAGATCAGTTCAGTTCTGTCTTCTATATAAATGATAATTCTACTTTTGCAAAGTAAGATTAATTATGTAAGTATCTTTTATTTAACATCCTTTACTCAATAACATGTTTAACATGCATTTCTTTCTTTCAGTATTCAAAGAAAATGTCAAGGTAATGGAGTTATTAAAAGACTGGAGCTGAAAGATGTGCAAGACGTTAGATAAATGAGCACTTGAGTGCATGTTATGAAGCCTCACTTTAGTGAACACGACATCCTCGATGCTGTCTTTATCAGTCATTTGTATCTGTTCTACGTTACCTTTGTGTTTACCTCTGACGCTCGTACTTCTTGAGTCCTGCACATTGACATACTGCCATAGAGTACACATATAAAACTAAATGTTCGTACTTAAGTTTAGACGTCTATGTTTAGTAATCTTGTTTAGGTTGTGTTTATTTATTACAAGTTGAGCAATTGCCAGAATGTATACCTTGTTTTTCACCCTTAAAACATCAATCATAACTTGTAGACTCAGTATTCCTTGAGCCTAAGTGGCAAAGACACAACCAGGATATTACTACGAAATATATATTTTGAAAAAAATTAAGATGTCAGTATTATTTTAGATTTATTGAATCCGACTTTATAATTTATTGGAATCTAATTTATTGTGTTTTTATTTTTTTAACTTTTTATATGTATAATTTGTATTTATCATGTTTACATTTACTACGTTGACATGCATTTGCTATTTTTACTTTTCATACGGACAGGTTAATATTCTAAAATATCATCGCTTGTTTATTTGTAAATACTTTACCTATATTTTACTGTATTTGTCTGTTAGTTGACGACGATATCTCTTTTTTCATTTTCATTATTTTTCGCGCACAGTATGACCTATATATTTGTCGACGTACCGTACAACACCCTTCATTCATTCATGTTACCATTTCATAGTTATAGTTTTACGGAAATGCATTACACTATGAAAACAGAGAAATGGTCACCATTGCCATTGGCGAGGTTGTAGCCTTTACTTTTTGTAAATACTCGTATAAATTATGGCAAATATAGGATAATATATGATATAAGATCATTTATATCAAATTTACGTAACATGAACTCATCAATTAATCACATTCACAAACTGGGTTATATCGACATAATTTAAACGTTGAAAGACCCTACGACCGAAAAAAGCATTTTGCGGCGTATTTCTCTGTGCGGCATAGTGAGAATTTTTAATACTAATATGTATTTGTACTAAAATTGGGAACTCAGTTCCAATTATCATAAGTAAGAAAATACTGCGATAAACAGTGGTGCGGCGTGTCAATTTAATTAGTGTAATGGCTGGTTTCATTTAAATATGTTTAAATGTCTGTTTACCATCAAATCAACTAATAAATTCTTTTAAAATGTTACACAACTTTTTAAATAGCCACGATAGTCTCCATTAACTTATTTCTTGGAATGAATACATGTAAAACGACATTTTAATATAACTGTTCTGCGATATTCAATGACTGCATTCATGTATATGTAACTTTCTGTCATAAACCATATATTGTTTTTGCATATATGTATTAAAAAAAAAATATTGAAATATAAAAAAAAGATAGTCTCCATTTCATTTAACATATATTTTATTCTTAGTTATTGTTTTGGATGCTCATTTGCATAATTTGCCTTGCAAATTGTGATTAAAAGATATGACAAATACCACAAATTCTCCTTAGAGTGGGGTGGAAATTGTTGATTCTGTGGGTTTAGATGTATAGGACGATCGAGCTGATATTTGAGTGGGATTGAGATGGGGATAGCTTTTATAGCAAGTTAGCGTATGGCTTCGATAGAAGGAAACAATAAAGCCAACTTGTGTCAGGATGTATACATTGCATGTTTGGTAATGTACAACATGTCTGTATTAAAATTTCAAGGCATTCGTAATATGCCAAATCTATTGATTTATACGAGTTAAAAATGTTGAATAAGTTCAAAATATTTAATCAACACAGCGGATACAGTAAAGGTTTATTTTAAATGTATGAGTCGCAAATCGTCCATTTACTAAATGCAGTTTCCTGTTACTGTTTCTGCAAACCATGCTGACAAGTACTATGTTTGAATTACATATATAATTAAGGGATGCAAATATGGTGGAATGTCTTTACACAGTTAAGATAACAATTTTTATTTCAAAAACCTATTTTACCAAAGTCTATTTATCATAGGTTTCCTATGTTTTTCATTCCTGGAACATTTCATTCAAATACGATAAATAATATAACTTCTACTTTATATTAATAAAATTACGAAAGTAAAAACACTACTGAAATCGTTAGTTATTGTATTTATTAACCCTGAAAGCATTCAACAAAAATATATAGAAAAGATAAAAATGAGGCTAAAGATTGTTTATAGACGCTCTATTGGTAATATAGTGTTCACAAACAAAATGTTTACAGACAGACGGACGTACGATAGACAACTTGCAACTTTCAATTGTTCGTCAGACATTTCCAGTTATAACAGTTTTTTCCTTGATGATTTCTATTTTTTTAAAGCGGATAGATGAAATTCAATTTATGTGTGTTTCCAAGTTTAGTAAAGTCAGAACACAATATATTGTGTTCTCTTTTATCGCAAAACTATTTGTGTCCACCCTAAAGGTGACAACTGCACAAAAGGTAACATGCTGCACTAAAGATAACACGTTTGGGACTAAAGGTAACACACTACGCTAAAGGTAGCACAAAAGTGTGCACTAAAGGTACATGTAACAACTGCTGCACTAAAGGTAACATGATTTTTAAGACCACATCCTCTCCACCCCAACCAACACAGACGCATGCACGCACACGCACACGCGCATCATCTTAAATTGATTTCCACCGAATGTGTGAGAAGATTTGTATCAACGATAGTACACATCATTTATACATAATATAGACACCATTCAGCCTTAAACCAGTAGAGAGATACATGCTCTCTTGGAACTCTTGCTTCCAAATGTTCTTGTATTGTTATCATCATTTAACTGTTTAACAATATTTACTGTACAATAGGTATAACATTGCCACACTACATATAGTATGTATTTAGGAACATGTTTTGCTTTGTTGTGTAAAACTGATACACAGAGAGGACCTAGTATTTAAATGATATCTTAAAAAGTCTCTAATAACTATTAATGGATCTCGTCCTTGTTTTAAATAGGTATTTTCATAGACTTTCAAAAGTCTGATGTTGCCACTATTCCAAGTACAATGGTTGAATCCATGGAGGGGAGTTTAAAAATATTCTTGCCGGATTTGGAAGGTGGATGGGCTGGGGAGTCGAGTGGGTTTGTTGACGGGTACACATTTGTTCATCTTTGGATTGAAACACTGAACATTTCTGAAAATGCAACATAATTCACCAAATCTAAACCGCCGATCAAGATTTAACGACGCCCGTCCTCGACCTTCTCCTCATTCCCCACCCCGCCACTCTCTAAACTCAAATTTGGATCCACTTCATTGAAATATTCTTTTCGTATAGTCCTGTTGTAACTTTAGTATGTATACGTTGTATCGGTTAGTATTTTGTAATCACAATTTAAGAGCGTCTTTTAAAAGTAGAGAAATGGGGAAAGGAAAAAACACACTCTTCCGTTAAAAGTAAAAGTGTCAATCTAAATATCTTGGATTCACCTTATCTACAAATATAAAGTTAAAATAGTAATTCTGTGACATTAAGAATATAAATTACGTTAAATGTCAAAATCAGAAAAAAAGTTCGAGGAGAACTGATATCCCGTAGCTGAATAAAACGACTTGATACCAAGATGCTGTGGTGTATTTAGATGTTCATGACATATCGTTTATGGGATAGTTTGAGAAAAATTAAGGCACATATTTAAATGTTATGAAAGAGTCCCATATCCGCCTGGATACACACCCACACATTCCACACCACAACCACAAATCCACAGAGTCAAAAGATATACCACTCGTCGTAAGATTAATTTAAATCGAGTAACCTTAAATGTATTCGTTTAAAGCCGAGTTCAACAAAAACTCATATAATACATGTATAATAATATATATATAATGCGCTGTCCATTACCTTTCTCATAATATACTGACATACGTTGTAGTGTTGTTATCAGTAATAAATTCGACCTTGCCAGAACAAAACAAAAAAGTGTGCCGTTAAGATAAAATGATAACAGCAGATGTCAACAGTAAACTGAAACATTCAGATATTATTTGGAGATAGTAGCTGCATTCAAAACATCTATCGGATTGCAAGATCTTAAAATAAATAGTATTAAGATGCTTGAAAGATATCATTTAAAACTTATTAGGCTAATATATTGTATTTCATTGGACTCAAGCAAACGCAACAAAAACAATTTACCTGATATAACAGGTTCTGTTATCTTGACAGTTTTAAAGCTACAGTGTACGAATAAAATCTTACTCTACTTTAGATATGAACTCCTTATGAAACGTTAGACCTTCTGAAATATTTGAGAATCTCCCCCAGCAACATCTGCCCACCTACATGTTGCTGCCTTACACTTTATTTTCATCAAAGTAGAAAACATGCGAATCATTTGTTATATTTACATTATTTTCCAGTCGCTATAGTTCCAAAATAACATGCCTTGTGAGATTGTATTATGATACAAATATGCAAGAGAGACAACTACTAATAGCGTATTTAAGCGGAATAGTCATTTTGTATTGAGACACATTGGATGCGTGCGCATTGATGTTCACATTTTCTAAGTATCGAATTTTGAGTAGAGAAACTCGAGTTTCGAGTGGAGAATATCGAGTTTCGAATAGAGAAAATCGAGTTTCGAGCGGAAAATATCGAGTTTCGAGTAGAGAAAATCGAGTTTCGAGTAGACAGTATCGAGTTTCGAGTAGAGAAAATCGAGTTTCGAGTGGAGAATATCGAGTTTGGAGTAGACAATATCGAGTTCCGAGTAGAGAAAATCTAAGTTCGAAAATTACAGAAAACAGTCAAATATGAGCAGCAATGGTATTATAGAGGCAGCAGAGATGTATCCACGTATTTCATCTTTATCTTATAATCACATCTGTCTTATACCCTTGCATTAGCCCTTGTAACAGTAACATCAAGTTTCCAAGTTTATTTTGTACAGTATATCAAAAATGATGTCTCGTGATCTTACTCCAGGACAAAAAAAATATTGTTTGGGATTGATAATCGACTCGTGATAATTAAAGGTCGAGATTTGTTCTCCTGAGAAACTACGATTCACAGAATCATTTAATCATTTATAATATATAATATATATATATAAATATAAGCTATCAGCATGTGGTTAAATTTGCTGAACATACTGATCAGACCGGACATTTCAGTTCTGCCAGATGTTGGATACACATACATAATGTATATAATTATGTACTTCAATATAGAATTCTTTAAAATTAATATTTCTGAATTAATTAACAATGTAGCGTTTACTATTATTAGTCCACTACCAGTGTATTACCATAGGGGGACTATACGTTAATTTACTCTCCGACTCCGTCTGCCTGTCCCTCTGTATGTCCGCAAAAGCTGGATTGTGATTGTGGACAGTATTAACACCTCCACACATTTTTATGAAATGTGCCCGTGCAAGGTTATTGTTCCATTTAAATTTGGCTATTTGGAGACTTTTTTATTGTACTATATTCAATAACTGCAATATGTGATTATAATATTAACGGCTTCAGGTATTTTTTATGAAAAAAGTTCGTTCACACTAGCCTCGGTCATCCGGTCTGCTTCTCATTTCTTCTTTACTCTATGCTACTCGGATTTGTCTCGTTCACCCGGCCTGCTTCTGATTTATTAGCTAAGGTATGATCTTCAGAACCAAGACCTGGGGAAAAACGACAAGTAATGGGGCAATTTTGGCGAGACTTTGAGAAATTTAAAACATAACGTATTTTCAAGTTAATTACATGTTCATTTCTTATGATTAACTTGTGAGAAACAGCAAGTGACGTCAAGCAATGTAGTAAAAATCAGATATAGGGTCCTATCGAAACCACATCGTCCAAACGCAATGGCATCGTAGGTCCGTACTATACTACAAACAAGGAGCGAGCAGTATTTAATTAATTATACAATGAAAAAGACAAAATATAACAGAAAGAGTGGGGAAGACAGGGTTACCGACTTGGAAAGGTCAGTAGGCAATAAGGCCTACACGTTAGCTTGAATCGATTTCATGTGTACACAATCCTCGTTATTATCCTATTTTCAGCTCCCAAAAATAGACAAGACAGTGTATACAAAACTACATCCCATGAAAAGAAATTCTCTAGCAATAAAGTCCACATCCAGAGAAACTAACAAAAGAAACACTAAGATGTTGTTGTAAAGCTATATAAAATACAAAATAAGAAACATTTCAGGAATTATCCAGAATTGTACTGAAAAACCACAGCATGAAAACCAATATAGGGTACGACCAGAAAACCCGAGGGACGAAAGCTCATGTACCTACTTCCCTTGGTCGGGGTTTCACTAGGTGTAATCATAGAATTCCAAGAGGTTGTCCGGTCATAGTACAAGGGAAAAGTGAAGCGTAGTGACTGGCTGTGGAGGGGTCAATCACTAAACATGCAGTGCGTTGTAATACTAAAGGGTCGTATCCTTTTCTGACGAACACCCTGATTAATTTTGTGAAGTGATCGGGTAACTCGCCAGATCCCTTTATCTTTTGAAGTTTATAGACCACATCTCTATAAAATAAGGGTTGTGATATTCCTAGTCGTGGAAGTGTTTTAAGGTTGGTGTTGTACTTCTCCAGTAGGTTTTCGAGAACATTTTGAGAAATATCTACGTACTATTATCGGTAACCAGACTATTATTGTCACATTAAGGAAAACGTTTATACCACGTGTGGTATTTTCCAGAAAAGAGTCAAATTTGATATCCCAAGCAAGTAACCAGCATTTGATTGATCTGTATTCGTTGCTGTTCCTTTGTACTCCCAACAGTAAATAAGTTCTTCTTGAGATGTTATGCCTAAGTACTAGTATACATGGTTTTATCAACATACTTTGGTATATTATCGACACTTTTTTATTTTTAAAAAAGTATGACACAAACTATATCATCGACTATATCTGAAAACCTAAGCTCCACATATAGAACCCACACAACAAGTACAACTTCACAGAACAGTCATTGTTGTTCTTCTGTAATACGAGACTACAATTAGAGTGTCACTTCACTTAATAACATGTAACCAAGTTGTTTTCTAACGGATTTTTCGTCCGTGATATTCTTGACTTCATTTCTAAATTCTTTTCTTCAAACCGGTTGAATTGAATTGAATTGGATTTTATAGTCACACCAACAGCTAAGGTCATATGGCGACTTTCCAGCTTCCACTGGTGGAGGAAGACCGCAGGTGCCCCACCGGACAATTTTCGTGCACGGACGGGCACCTGGGTAGAACCACCGACGTTCCGCAATCCAGTTGGATGGCTTCCTCACATAACGATTCCGAATAAAAACCGGATGAACAGATCAACAGTTTCTATCATCAATTTCACGTATTCTACAATGACCTCCTCCTCGACTCTGGTAAGAACTACTTTTGTCCAGACATTTCCAGAACGACACGATCAGCCAGTTTATCAATTTAAGTCGTCCGAGGTACACCAGATAAAGCCATAGCTTCGAAAGGTCGTCTCATACTAATTCAATTGCCTTTCGCATTTTTGAAGGTCTGTACTGTTGATGTTTAAGTTTTAACATTATACGATATTATCTGGAATAATAATATAGTGTATCAGTTTGGTGACCATATGCTAATTAGTGGGATTACACGGACAACATTGCCAAAATAATATCTTAAACGGTTTTGGAATCCCGAAAGCCACTGAATACAACATGTACAAGGGAAAACAAGTCGAGAAAAGAAAAGTAGTGTGTCAAAAACAATATATGGACCAGTGAATAAATGCGTAAAACCAGCGCAAAAAATAGCAAACTACATAGTTTTAGCACCATATTCCGTCAGCGGGAAGTTTAATTTGGAAACACTAGCTGTGGCTAAAATAAACTAATATATGTAATATATACATATTTCTTCAAGTTATATAATTCTATGAGTTTTTAATTCACAAAATGTATACATCTTTCCAATACAGTTATGTTAAATTACACTCACCCACTTCCTGCCTTATAAGCGATACACCACTTTGTTAAAATTAAAAACCGTAATTATATAAACGTTTCTGCAAAGCGTCTAATGTTATTCTACATTACCGCTCTATATAGGTGGATACTTTAAACGTATTGCACCTTTAAAAAAGAGTATGATAATGGACCTTTGGAAACGGCCGAAAACGACACATACGAAATATTGCAGTCTCGGTTTGATTGAGACTGTTCTTGAGCGGTAGTGAACTATGCTAGCTACCGCTCACGCCCTCTAGCCCCGGGTTGAGCAGAACTCAATATTAATAAAATCAATAGTACACAATTTTAACCATCCCGAAGATGGCATGTATATGGCGGTGGACATGGAGTTTATTGCTTCCCCATGTTAAAGTTGTACATGTTGCAGTTATCAGAGTGTGCGTTGTATATGTAATCAGTCTTCCCTCTACTACCCCAGTAGATTCGTTGACAAACAATGCTAATGTTGTTTTGACTGAATCATCATGTTCATGAAAACCCTCTGAGGTTAATGCAACAGTATGGCAAACAATGTCGACTTCCTTATTCGAATATTGAATTACTAACCTGCGCATTTTGATGTGATAACATGGCTTTGTCATTTCAAGTTAAAGGATAGTTTCACCAGTGGAATGTTTTAAACTATAGTTTTGATTTTAATCTTTATTGAATTTACCTGTTCATATTTAAAATAGCAAGACGTTATTATCCGTGTCTGTATCATAGTATTTATTTTCCTCATAGTATTTATTTTCTTGTGAAGAGATCTAATCGTTCACCCACAATTCGATGACTCTTGGTTTAGTTTCTGTATTTGCAAGAGAAAACTGTTTCTTCATTTGCAATGATATCTAACTTGTAAAATCGTATTTTCCGTGCATTTGTGCTTGATTGAACAGTGTAGTATAGTTCTCTGTACCCTTCAAAAACAGCAATTGATATTTTCCAAACTTAGTCTAGTATATGTATAGTTAAATTATGTCCTGATTTTTTGTCCTACAAGGCCATATATATATATGCATACAAAAAGACACCACCAACTACAATCCATTATGTACGTCCTCTTGCGTCGTGTACATGTTTTTCAATGAATTTCTTTTTTCTGAAAGAGCTGCCGTTATATTTTTCTAATGGTAGTATGTAACTACCAAAGAGCCATCAATCCTTAGTTTAGAATGATAGGTAGGACCATGTTACGACCTCCATGCGCACTTTTAGCGGCTATGGTTTTGAAAACAGCACGCAATGGCTTCATAAACAACCGCCATAAACCTTAAATACAACACGTGCATGCATAAAACTCATCTCCTCGACCAAGGCATTGTTTTGTAAGACTGTTCATGTTTCAGCCGACATAGTTTTTTTTTGACGTTTTGAAACATCCCGCCACAAAGGACACACACACACACACACATACATTTTTAGTATTTACATCACCGCTCTCGTGTAAACCCTCCCAATACATGAATGCAATTGCAACACAAATTACGACACCTGTTCACAGTCTCTAAGCAACTTCATTTAAACAGAGATCCTTAAAGGCACGTAATGCAACCCTTTATCTGTCATGGTCGGAGAAAATCTGCACACCTTTCGAACTGATACCCAATGATAACGTTTGCGATACAATAATGTATGACATTCAAATCTGTGACATTCCAAAACCGTCTTCTATCATCTCAATCGTCAAATAAAATCATTTTTCTTGAGAGATAGTTTAGGGATATATTAGGTTTTATTTTCCGGACCATATACATAAACCACACACCTCTTTGCAAGCTTGTCTTTCTGTGTACTTTCATGTTTACTAGTACATGACGACTTCGGGTATATGGACGCGTTACCACAGGAGTACCACAAGGCCCATGTATAGGTCCGATCTTATTCCTCATATATATTGATTTAATGACCTATCAGATAAGACACATCAAATGTAAGACTGTACAGATGATACCGCAGTGTACATGGTGTATATGGTTATCTTTAGTTTCCAAGATGCCCAATTTCTGCAATGAAACCTTAAAAAAACTCCCCCTATCTGTATAAAAAAATGGGATATAGAGTTTTAATCAAGGTATGTGCACAGCCATCCATCCATGTAACAAGATAAAAATCCTATCGACTTGCACATTGCATGGTCACACACTGGAAACAATAAGAAGTACTAAATACATGGGTGTCAACATACGTATTGATCTTACCCGGAAAGATCATGTCAAAAATGTCAATACTTCAAGCAACGGCTTGTTAAAAGCGCAAAAAACAGCCATAAGATCAACTGCGTACAAGGCACTAGTCCGGATGTTCTTCCCCAGTCTAGTCATACTCGACACAATATAGATAAATTAAACACGAAATTTGACGAAGAGCTGACGGGTGGTTGCAAAATGATTTCTCATATGAATCTTAGGTCACAGTATGCTTAAAAAATCCTGAACTGACAATATTTTAGGAAGACTTTCTGAAGCCAATGACTACTTGCAATCCAAATGCCTACATGCATCTAGCCTCCTACGAGGCTATCTAGGCTGTCAAATCCACTAGCCTTTCGTCATATCATCAATGTTTGTCTATATTGTGTTGAGCATGAGGACTCCAGATGCAGTATCGTTCTATGTAAGATGACTGCTTATGTTGCCAGCTAGGTATTTGGCACTGCTTATTGTTTCTAATGTGTGACCATACAATGTGTAAGTTGATGAGATTAGAGTTTTAGATCGAGTTAAATGGATGGCTGTACACTTACATGGATTAAACGCCATATCCCATTGTTCTTCAGATATCAAGTGTTTGTCAAGGTGACGCTACAGAAATTGAGCATCTTGGAAACTACAGATAGCCAGGTACACTGTGGTATCATCTGCAGTGTTACGTTTGATGTGATGTTATCCGATATTTCTTCTTATGTTTGAGGAAAAGATCTGACCTAGAACTAAGCCTTGTGTTACTCCCGCGGTAACTGGTACTCTTCGGTGACTGGTACTGAATCACTGACATTTTTCGTTTCCTACGCATCAATGATATACTTTGATGATTGATATGTGAAAAGGCCGTTTGGGAATGTCACAGTTTTGAATGTCATGCGATATTATCATTGAGTAGCACTCACGGCACAGACAGTTGTACCAAAGTGCGTTTAGTAGGCGTGTTTGCGTGCTGGCGTCGTTAATACACCAGTGAAACATTTGGCGCCACTTTTCCTCGTTCTCATAAGTTAAAAGTAAGAAACTGACATGTAATTAACTAAATAGTAAATACGTTTTTTATAGAATTACTCAAATTCTCGCCAAAATAGTCCTAAAGTGAGTGGCGTTTTCAACCATCCATTTCCCCCAGGACTTGGTTTTGAATCCGCGAAGCATAGTGTAGTGAAGAAATCAGAGCAAGCCGGTCAATCGAGGCTAGAGTAAAGCTTCTTTAAAAATGTTGACATCAAAACGAGGTCATAACGAATAACGTGTATGATCTTGATTGAACAACGTTATTCTAAATCCTGGAAGGAGTGGTCATTTTTAATTGATATCTTCAATCTTGCGGTCAGGCGACATTACACACATACAGGGGTGACAAATGGGGTACCGCCTGGAACGGTCAATGGCAATAAAGGACAATGTGAGATGGAGTGTGTGTGTGTGTGTGTTGTAGGGGACGGGGTAGTTAAACCAGGTTCTATCTACTAGTGTACCAAACTTTACTCTTACCCTGTTGATTAAAGTAAAACTTATATATTACCTGTTTATGTTTTTACATGTGAGCCATATATCAGGTTATATTTTCACTGTTATTTTTCACTGACGGAACAGCTTTTTCGTTTTTAGAAAATAACTAATACATGTATATCATTAGCTTGAAAATGGTCTACACGGTTTCAGCCATGGGATACAGCACCAAGGCCTGTGGGAAAATGTTAGGTTGAAATTGCCACTTATGTAAGGGTAGATTTTGGCGAAACTTTGAGAGATTTTATGTGACTTTCACAATAAACGCATTTTCATATTAATTAAACGTTTAAAAATTTAAAATTTCTTACTTTTAACATGTGAGAAGCAGCACGTGATGTCAACAAGTGTAACTAAATTGTTGTGTTATGCTGTAATTGGCGAAATTTATACTTTGTTATCTGTTATTTTGAAATGATATTGACTGTTATCCGTTACTGGTTAATTTAATATTATCTGTTAATATTTATATCGTCCCCAATCCCCCTCTCGCCTTCTCCACCACTTATCGTAAAATGTAAAATGTAGGATTGTTATTTTATTTTATTTACTGTTAACTGTTTCTAGTATTGTTAATTCATTGTTATCTGTTATCATCAAATTCAATTTGCTGTTATCCTGTTATGGGACCCCCTCCGGCTACCTCATCCCCACCCCAGCTCACCCTGAAGTAGCTTTATTTACAACATAACGCTGACTTTTATTTGCCCTGAAAACGGACGGATGCAGTCGGCTAATCGCTAGTGGAGCTTTATCGGCCTAATCTGCCCAGATCGATATCTGCGTGTAAGACCTATACGACATATACATCATACGGTTTTGGCTGTCCGAGACTAACGTCTCCGTGGCCGAGGTATTAACGACGTTGCGTTGTAAACATTCTCTCCTCTCACCGCTGAGGGTTCTAATCCCACTGGGAGCTCGAATTGTAAGTGAGGAAGTGTTGATTCTTAAGGATGGCGGGGAGTGTACAGTACTGGTTCTACCCAGGAAAAGTGGGTGGTCTGCCTCCACCACAAACAAATCGACCGTCATATATATAACCTTACATGTGTTGACAATGACGTAACACACCATACAAACAAACAAACAAACAAACTGTCCGAGACTAGAATAAACGAAACGTAGTATAGTAAAGAAATCAGAAGCAGGCCGGACGCCCGATGCTGATCATTCTGTCACAAAATGTCAGGGGTAGAGCGTATTGGTCGTACATAGCTTTTGTAAGCACCTGTTAAGGGGTCATTTCACCAAGGATTGTTTTGGTCCCGAGAGTACCCGATCCTTTTTCTGGTCGATCGGCCGCATTTTTGCGAAAATAATCGGGAACGTGCGAGCACTGTCCCGCACTACCCTATACATTCGGGGGAAGATCTGGCGCGATCGCCTCAGTCCTCCGAGGGTCGGGTACCGAAAAAGTGATCGGCTACTGTTTTTAAAAATGTTGAAAAACAGTAGCCGATCAAAAACCGTCGGCCCAGGTCGTCTTGGTCGTCCGAGGGTCCCCTGAAGGTCCCCTTGTCTCGCCCACCCTCTGGAGCTTTCGTATAGCCTCTGCAGCTCTCTACCGAGGGTCGTGCGTAGTTTTAATGAAACAAAACACATGTAAAAATCCTTTAAAATGTCACAAAGAATTAATTGTTACTAAATACAACAGCAAGACATATATTTACTCAAAATTATTATAAATAATAATAAATTTACAAATTAATACCAATGCCAGAGAATTATAAACCAAATATAAAATAAAAACTGCACACTTTTCTCAGAACAGGTACTGAAACAAAACACACTTGAAAACCCTTTAAAAAGTCACAAAAACTTAATTCTTTTTGGCATATTTTCTCTTGGTCCTTGGCCTCCTCCTCAGCATATTTCCTAATGTAATAACATGTTGCTGTGCTATGGCAGAACGAAGTTGTAGAGCTACAACAAGCCCCAGCACTGCTTGTTGGTCCATGACCTTCCCTGGCTGGTCAGAAAGTGATGAACGGCTTCGATCTGAGCGGTTTATATAGTCGGGCCTTTAAAAACACCGATCTCCGGCCGATCTAGGCAAATTTGGTCGGCCGAAGAACGTCCGAAGATCGTTTAAATCGTCCGAAGACCGTTTACTTTCGGCTACCTGCGTCAACATACGCCTACATTCGGCCACTCTCGCGCGAAGAACGGCGGAAGAACGGCGGAAATCGAACGAAAGCGTCCTCTCTCGAGCCGGGATCGCCCATTTTCGGCCTCTCTCGGCCGAACAACGCGCCAAGATCGCTCACTTGCGCGCGAGAAGCGGGTCTCTACCGGGCCTTTGCCGTGTACCTGCGGGTACTTGTGCAAACTTTCGCATACTTGCGCCCCGGAAACGTGTCGATCGCGCGAGGAACGTCCGAGAATCGTCCCCTCGCCATGGTCCATTGGTCGGGACTCAATCGGGTCAAAAAAAGGGGGCGATTGGAGGCGATTCAGGACGACAATCGGGCAGATCAAAAAATTGATTGATCGGGGACAATCTGGTCCAGATCGGGCCGATTGGAAAAAAACAATCCTTGGTGAAATGACCCCTTTAGTAACACCCTAATTCATTGTTCAGTTGAAACCAATTCACAATATCCATGATATATTCAGGTGACTCGGAAAAGCGTGCACATTTTAAGTGGCCGCCAGAGGGCGTCCGGAAGGGCCGTTTAATAAGTTTAATTTTGTGCTAATGCATGTAAAAGTATAGGTCTATCTCCTTAAAAGGCAAATTTGTGTAAGGGTCCTATCGTGTAGAATTTAATACTGCGAATTTAGCCACGTATGTCACGGAATGGACTGGGAAATAATGGTTTGGGCGTAACGTTTGCTATAAAACCCATTGTCTTCTAGTTCTGGTCGGGATTGCTGGATAATTGCTTTGAGCAGGAGTTGGACGGCGAAATTCACAGGCAAAATGATATCATTATCACAAGCAACTGAGCCGATTAAAACAGAGGGCTGTTGTGGCGCAGTCGGTAGCGCGGCGAATTTGTAACAGGAGGCCCCGGGTTCAATCCTCCGTGGTGCCACTGAGTTCTGTCGGTGTGTTCTTGGGCAAGACACTTTCCCTTAGCCTCGTCCGTCGGATGGGGACGTAAACCGGGCGGTCCCGTGTATCGGTCTATCCTCCGAGCACGTTAAAGAACCATAGGAATCTATTCGATAATAACAGTAGGGCACGGTTCCCGGAATCCTATGTATCCTTCCCCTCTCTCTGGGGCGGCTCTTAAATAACCTATACTATGTTGATGAGCCGTTAAACAACATTCAATTCATACCATTACATACTTCAGACAACTTCGTTGACTTTTAACATTTAGCGGTTAGCAGATTCCAATAAACGCTATAAGTTAAATGATATAGCATTTAGCGTTAAGCGGAATTTTAACATTTAGCGGTGCTAAAAGGTCATATGCATTCTTTCATTCGACGAGTGCTAGTTTTAGAAAGTATTGGATGAATCGAAGTACGTTTAGTGACGGAAGAAATAGTTCACTTAGGGGTATGCGCGCGTATGAGGTAAATTATGAAGCAAACACATACATAAATAGAGCCTTTTGACGTGAACTCGATCAAAAAGTCGCCAACATATGAAGAATTAGTGTGTGCGATGTTTCTGTCTTATATTTCCATGTATTACTAAATGGAGATCAAGTGTGTCTGGAGTTTTTATACCTGTTGGCTACATGACTTTTGTGTTAGGTGTTCCTTTAAACCAATCGACTCAATTGATATATAAATGAAATAAATGAAATCAAGAGGGATAATCTTTAATCAATGCTAATGTAAGGTTAAAGGAGATAAGCTAGGTGCTTTCCTTTCTTTTATTTGTATTATTAATCTGTTATTCACCTTGTTTATTTTCATTCTCACTTGCCAGCGTTTCGCAACATTACCCTTTGTTGATTGCGGACACTTATAACTGTGATATGTAAGGATGTTAATTTGAAACATTTTGTTTGTAACTTGTATAACCATATCACACACAACATAAGCCGATTTTTACTTACAGTTCTTACCGCCAATCTCATAATGCACTGCTATACGTTTTGATGGTCAGATATTTCACGGCCAATATGTGACTATAACAACAGAATCACTGAGAAGAACTATATTTGCTCGGGGTATACAATAATAGTGTCACGCTTCGGCCGACAAATCACATATAGTAACCAAGTCCGCTATGTTACGATCAATTATAAAAACACGTAAATATAAAACAGTTAAGGCTTAAATATATAACTTTTATCACATAACTTACGGTGTGGGAGTGGAATAACACATTTTATATTTCGATAGTATGCAAATAAGCATAGTATGCGCTGTCAAAAAAATCGATAATGACTATAATCCAATTCCCACGGATTATGTCTGTTTCGCGTGTTAAAACGATAGGCAAAATGCAATAAAAAAGCCGTGATATGTGAGTTATGTGATAAATAGAATCTAACATTCGTTCTCATTCATTATTGAATTTAGTAAACTCTTTAGCAAAAATGATATACTGCTCATCAAGAGCCTCGCATTATATCATTTTGCCAACTCGTTTAATAAATTCAATAATGAATGAGCACTCATGTAAGATACTCTGTATATAAATCAGTTAATAAGTGTTGAAAACCTTTCCCTATCCCATTTTACCAAAGTGACAATCCTCACGTGCATAATAAGATTTAAACACCCGGTTAAATTACATTAAGGGTGCCCTCTGGTGAATATCGGTATAACAAGAATTTTTAACTTCCCTGTTTTTTATGAAGACTAACGTATTACTAGTTAGTTTCGGGAAAAATAATAGTGTATGTTTTATTTTATGCATACAAGGAAGGATTAAGTAACAGTCTATGTCATGCCATTCCCTTCCCTTAGTTCACTAATAGTTTAAGTGTGTGAATTGTATTTCGAATGAATAAGAAACTAATTCGAATCACTCTACACTCGACAATAACGAAAGTACTAATGATAATCAATACTTACCTGTTACAGAACATCAGCGCTGATATATAATCACATAAAATAACGTTGTTTTTTGAAATATAGATATAAACTACAAATAAACATATTAACCTCCATGTTAAAATTCTAACCACTAGTTAATGGTTCCCTCTGGTGACGAATTAGCGTGATCTGGTTAAATATAACCGAATTTAATCATATTAATTAATGCCATAACATAACTCATATGTGAACAAAAGCATATATAAAATGTCATATAAATAAAACTATCGCGATATACATTTAATATCATGGTAGTTAAGAGTAAACATTTTTGACATTTCTGACTAAATATAACCATATGTAATCATGCTAATTAAGAAATAACATAACGCTCATACATGTAGAGGGCATGCATGTATACAGTATATCTGGCTAATATAACCGAATTTAATTATGCTAATTAAGCCATAACATAACTCTCATACGTGTAGATTGCATGCATGTATACAGTATATCTGGCTAAATAAAAAGCGTCATCTTAACATTATATAGAATGCTCTTCTTGTCTGGTCGTTCGTTAATTGCTTAATTATCAATTCACTTTTTGGCGGTTTTTATTTAGCCAGATATGTCAAAAATGTTTTCTCTAAACTACCATGATATTAAATGTATATCGGGATAGTTTTATTTTATATGACATTTGATATATGCTTTTGTTCTACACATATGAGTTATGTTATGGCATTAATTAAATGCCCGTATTCAATTCATGTCGGTGTTGTTATACATTTTTCCCATACTAGCTTCGACATTGGTATGTGTGTAGGCTGGACAAACATATATGAATAATATGTATAATATAGATATAGATATCTTGGATGATGGTATAGCATATTATATTTAAAAGCAACAACAACTAAAACCAATAAAATCAGAAAAGGGTAAAAAATATTCATAAATATACAAGAATGCATTCAATATTCAAATTTATTATTCGATAAATATTAGCATGACATAACAAGTCAAATCATAGCCATGATACTGGACATCATAATCAGTGGACAATATAAACATATATTGTTTCACACCGAAGTAACAATGATATTATAATATCTATTATAAATGTTTATAATCACACGTTCGAAATATAAAGCAAAGTACGCGCTAGTGTTCATGGTGTTAGGCAACCACATATGTAATAAAACATTTGTCAATTGGTTCAGACATAAGGTAAACTAAAAGTATCCCTCCCAAATCAAACATATGTCAACTTGTTAAAGAAACAATTTTATGTCATGGATATAAATAAATATATATATTCAAATGCCGTAACGACACATGTTAAACTTGTAAATGATAAAATTTGGAAGTCATTAATAAATAAATTGCACAAGTACAATAAGCAATAATGCAGACAATACAACGAGAATGGAGACAATACAACGAGAATGGACTCGTTATTACCTATTCCATCAGGTCCCACCGAAACAGGGCAATAATCCTTCTTAAAATATCCATATCCATGCGAATAACGCAATAGGTACAGTACATACACAATACAAACAATAGATTCATAAATACAAAATACAAACAATAGATTCATAAATACACAATTACAAACAATAGATACATAAATACACAATACAAACAATAGATAGATAAATACACAATACAAACAATAGGTACATACATACACAATACAAACAATAGATACATAAATACACAATACAAACAATAGATACATAAATACACAATACAAACAATAGATACATAAATACACAATACAAACAATAGATACATAAATACACAATACAAACAATAGGTACATACATACACAATACAAACAATAGATACATAAATACAAAATACAAACAATAGATCATAAATACACAATACAAACAATAGGTACATACATACACAATACAAACAATAGATACATAAATACACAATACAAACAATAGATACATAAATACACAATACAAACAATAGATACATAAATACACAATACAAACAATAGATTCATAAATACACAATACAAACAATAGATACATAAATATACAATACAAACAATAGATACATAAATACACAATACAAACAATAGATACATAAATACACAATACAAACAATAGATACATAAATACACAATACAAACTGTGGGCATTATAACATGATTAAAAACGGAAATCTTTAGAAAGCCAGAAACAGTGCGAACCAGCTGCCCCCAACACTGATTGAAACCTATCAATATGTATATTATAGTGTGTTGTATAGGACGGGAGGTAGGAAGAATCTATGCCCAGATCAATATGTATATATAAGGGGAGGTAGTAAGAATATATGCCCAGATCAATATGTATATATAGTGTTGTATAGGAGGGGATGTAGGAAGAATCTATGCCCAGATCAATATGTATATATCGGTTTGTATAGGAGGGGAGGTAGGAAGAATATATGCACTGATCATTATGTATATATTGTATTGTATAGGAGGGGAGGTAGGAAGAATCTATGCCCAGATCAATATTTATATATCGGGTTGTATAGGAGGGGAGGTAGGAAGAATCTATGCCCAGATCAATATGTATATATGGTGTTGTATATGTGGGGAGATAGGAAGAATCTATGCCCAGATCAATATGTATAGTAGTGTTGTATATGAGGGGAGGTAGGAAGAATCTATACCCAGATCAATATGTATATAGTATTGTACATGAGCGGAGGTAGGAAGAATCTATGCCCAGATCAATATGTATATATGGTGTTGTATAGGAGGAGAGGTAGGAATAATCTATGCCCAGTTCAATATGTATATATGGTGTTGTATAGGAGGGGAGGTAGGAAGAATATATGCCCAAATCAATATGTATATATAGTGTTGTATATGAGGGGAGGTAGGAAGAATCTATGCCCAGATCAATATGTATATATGGTGTTGTATAGGAGGGGAGGTAAGAAGAATCTATGCCCAGATCAATATGTACATATAGTGTGGTATATGAGGGGAGGTAGGAAGAATCTATGCCCAGATCAATATGTATATATAGTGTTGTATAGGAGGGGAGGTAGGAAGAATCTATGCCCAGATCAATATGTATATATGGTGTTGTATAGGAGGGGAGGTAAGAAGAATATATGCCCAGATCAATATGTATATATAGTGTTGTATAGGAGGGGAGGGAGGAAGAATCTATGCCCAGATCAATATGTATATATAGTGTTGTATAGGAGGGGAGGTAGGAATAATATATGCCCAGATCAATATGTATATATAGTGTTGAAAAGGAGGGGAGGTAGGAAGAACCTATGCCCTGATCAATATGTATATATAGTACTGTATAGGAGGGGAGGTAGGAAGAATCTATGCTCAGATCAATATGTATATATAATGCTGTATATGAGGGGAGGTAGGAAGAATCTATGCCCAGATCAATATGTATATATGGTGTTGTATAGGAGGGGAGGTAGGAATAATATATGCCCAGATCAATATGTATATATAGTGTTGAAAAGGATTGGAGGTAGGAAGAACCTATGCCCTGATCAATATGTATATATAGTACTGTATAGGAGGGGAGGTAGGAAGAATCTATGCTCAGATCAATATGTATATATAATGCTGTATAGGAGGGGAGGTAGGAAGAATCTATGCCCAGTTCAATATGTATATATAGTGTTGTATAGGAGAGGAGGTAGGAAGAATCTATGCCCAGATCAATATGTATATATAGTTTTGTATAGGGGGGGAGGTAGTAAGAATCTATGCCCAGATCAATATGTATATAAAGTGTTGTATAGGAGAGGAGGTAGGAAGAATCTATGCCCAGATCAATATGTATATATAGTGTTGTATAGGAGTTGAGGTAGGAAGAAATTATGCCCAGATCAATATGAATATATAGTATTGTACAGGAGGGGAGGTAGGAAGAATTTATTCCCAGATCAGTATGTATATATAGTGTTGTATAGGAGGGGAGGTAAGAAGAATATATGCCCAGATGAATATGTATATATAGTGTTGTATAGGAGGGGAGGTAGGAAGAATGTATGCCCAGATCAATATGTATATATAGTGTTGTATAGGAGGGGAGGTAGGAAGAATCTATGCCCAGATCAGTATGTATATATGGTGTTGTATAGGAGGGGAGGTAAGAAGAATATATGCCCAGATCAATATGTATATATAGTGTTGTATAGGAGGGGAGGTAGGAAGAATCTATGCCCAGATCAATATGTATATATGGTGTTGTATATGAGGGGAGGTAGGAAGAATCTCTGCCCAGATCAATATGTATATATGGTGTTGTATAGGAGAGGAGGTAAGAAGAATATATGCCCAGATAAATATGTATACATGGTGTTGTATAGGACGGGAGGTAAGAAGAATATATGCCCAGATCAATATGTATATATGGTGTTGTATATGAGGGGAGGTAGGAAGAATCTATGCCCAGATCAATATGTATATATGGTGTTGTATATGAGAGGAGGTAAGAAGAATATATGCCCAGATCAATATGTATATATGGTGTTGTATATGAGGGGAGGTAGGAAGAATCTATGCCCAGATCAATATGTATATATGGTGTTGTATAGGAGAGGAGGTAAGAAGAATATATGCCCAGATCAATATGTATATATAGTGTTGTATAGGAGGGGAGGTAGGAAAAATCTATGCCCAGATCAATATGTATATATAGTGTTGCATAGAAGGGGAGGTAGGAAGAATATTTGCCCAGATCAATATGTTGGATTGGAATTGGATTTTATAGTCGCACCAACAGCTAAGGTCATATGGCGACTTTCCAGCTTCCATTGGTTGAGGAAGACCCCAGGTTCCCATCTGGGCCATTTTCCTGCACGGGCGGGCACCTGGGTAGAACCACCGACGTTCCGCAAGCCAGCTGGATAGCTTCCTCACATAACGATTCCTAGGCCCCTGAGGGATCGAACATACAGCGGTGAGGGGCAAGTGATTAGAAGTCAGAGACGTTAACCACTCGGCCACGGACGCCCCTAGGTCAATATGTATATATAGTGTTGTATAGGAGGGGAGGTAGGAAGAATCTATGCCCTGATCAATATGTATATATAGTGCTGTATAGGAGGGGAGGTAGGAAGAATCTATGCCCAGATCAATATGTATATATAGTGCTGTATAGGAGGGGACGTAGGAAGAATCTATGCCCAGATCAATATGTATATATAGTGTTGTATAGGAGGGGAGGTAGGAAGAATCTATGCCCAGATCAATATGTACATATAGTGCTGTATAGGAGGGGAGGTAGGAAGAATTTATGCCCAGATCAATATGTATATATAGTGTTGTATAGGAGGGGAGGTAATAATAATTTATGCCCATATCAATATGTATATATAGTGTTGTATAGGAGGGGAGGTAGGAAGAATTTATGGCCAGATCAATATGTATATATAGTGTTGTATAGGAGGGGAGGGAGGAAGAATCTATGCCCAGATCAATATGTATATATAGTGTTGTACAGGAGGGGAGGTAGGAAGAATATATGCCCAGATCAATATGTATATATGGTGTTGTATATGAGGGGAGGTAGGAAGAATCTATGCCCAGATCAATATGTATATATGGTGTTTTATAGGAGGGGAGGTAGGAAGAATTTATGCCCAGATCAATATGTATATATAGTGTTGTATAGGAGGGGAGGGAGGAAGAATATATGCCCAGATCAATATGTATGTATAGTGTTGTATAGGAGGGGAGGTAGGAAAAAATTATGCCCAGATCAATATGTATATATAGTGTTGTATAGGAGGGGAGATAGGAAGAATCTATGCCCATATCAATATGTATATATAGTGTTGTATAGGAGGGGAGGTAGGAAGAATTTATGCCCAGATCAATATGTATATATAGTGTTGTATAGGAGGGGAGGGAGGAAGAATCTATGCCCAGATCAATATGTATATATAGTGTTGTACAGGAGGGGAGGTAGGAAGAATATATGCCCAGATCAAAATGTATATATGGTGTTGTATATGAGGGGAGGTAGGAAGAATCTATGCCCAGATCAATATGTATATATGGTGTTTTATAGGAGGGGAGGTAGGAATAATTTATGCCCAGATCAATATGTATATATAGTGTTGTATAGGAGGGGAGGGAGGAAGAATATATGCCCAGATCAATATGTATGTATAGTGTTGTATAGGAGGGGAGGTAGGAAAAAATTATGCCCAGATCAATATGTATATATAGTGTTGTATAGGAGGGGAGATAGGAAGAATCTATGCCCAGATCTATATGTATTTATAGTGTTGTATAGGAGGGGAGGTAGGAAGAATCTATGCCCAGATCAGTATGTATATATAGTGTTGTATAGGAGTGGAGGTAGGAAGAATCTATACGCAGATACATATATATATATATATAGTGTTGTATAGGAGAGGAGGTAGGAAGAATCTATGCCCAGATCAGAACGGTATCTTCGTACACCTTGAATTCCCTCACCATCTCCATTTTAAAAATGATTCTAGATACTTTAAAAACGGTAAGAACTGCCCACTCTGACGGCAAATGAGTTATACAAAATGTACATGAAACATAACTGGAAATATATAATATATAAAATCAAAACAAATACGCAGAATTATCACTGGGCGTAAACGCAACAGCGATACTTGAAATATTTTAAAACAAATACAGTGCAGATACAAAAACAAACATGGTTATATAATAACTACTTTCAAAACCAATTATTCCAAGTAAGAGTTTACACCATCAAGGTGTAAGTATCTGCAAGTTAACATTGTCACATTTCGAAAGCATAAAAATGAACATGTAGCCTTATGCAAATCGCTCTAGATGTTTACAGGATAATACAAAGAAATATAAAAAAGATCGGACAGGGAAAGTAGCATTCAAGGAGTACCGTCAACCACAAAACACAGAAACAAACACGCAAACAGACAAACAAGACGGCAAAAGTAATAATAAATGCCAACGACATCACAAACACAAAAGGGTTGACTATAGGGCTACCGCCTTGGAACGGTCAGTGGCAAAGTAGGCCACTGGGGTTTAAACCGGTTCTAGGGTGCACCAAACCTTGTATTTATCATACAATTAACAAAAATAGTTTTAAAACGGGTAAAGGCGGGACAGCGAGATGAACTGAAATTGTTACTTCTTACAAAAATGATGACCTTCACCCTTCAGTTAGTTATTTGACTAGCGATTCATAAGTAATTGACCTAGGCTAATCAGATTACCTGCAAAAACGGAATGTATATAGCCGTGGTCTGTTAAAGAGGGAACGTAGAGTTGACAGTGTATACTGACATACAAGTCTATCATTGTTTATCTTACAGCCCCATACGCCTATTAAAGCCTGTCGAGATATATGGATGGCAGTGATAAACAACGACAGTGTCTACGGTGATGTCATGAAAATGACAAAAAAACTAAATGTGATCACACAAAACAAAAAAAAAACATAACGTAAAACGTCTTAAACTTGTAATTTGCGCAAATGTAAAACACTGTTTAACTTAAGTACACATTGTTTTAAAAGCATAATGCAAATAATACAACGAGACTTATCCATGTACATTCCTATCGGTTAAAGGTCGGGACTTCTCAGTGAAAGAAATAGTATTAATAACTACGAACATTAACATATCCAACTGTGACGCTGAGTTATAACGTCAATAACGTTTTGATGACGTCGACGTCAGTACCGAAAGCATTCAACAGCACGAAGCATGGTAGTTAAAATGATACACAAACTGATATAAAATGGGAAGCGAACCACACGCCTACTATTTCGTGAAGGATTTTCCTGTAATCTTTCCCAGCAGTAAATAATACCTATGTCAATCATTTACTGACGAAACTGAGAAGGAAAATCCGTCATAAGCAGCGTGCTTACATCCATAAATGCGATTACCAGAGACTTTCCTCAGAAACATGAAACAAACATCACAATATACCAATACACAATTGCTAAAAGGAAACTAACTAAATAAAATCTAACAGAACATCCACGTGGAGCACATAATACACATGAAGCAACCTAAACCCCCAAGACGCCGACTTAATATTAAAAAGACTCACCAAAGTATAACAATAGGTGGACCTGGTTACAAAATTTGCATAAGCTCATCTTGCAAAAAGTGACACTACACTGTTAACAATGTCTGTGTATCACTGCTTCACAATCAATTACGGAGAATGACTGACTTGATATGTGTTCAAGACCTGTTAACCCTTAACCCGCTAAGAACAACTATAATAGCCTTTGCGTCCATTGTAAACCCAGACTGATCAAGGTTCATAATGTCCGACTGCTGATCAGTAATTTCCCCCAAATCACCTCTTTGTCACATAAATGGTATGGTCTTAATTCAAAGTCCATTATATATATATAGTGGGTAAAGAGGTAATTTAAATCCAAGTCTGTTGGCCTAGGACATGCTGAATTGTTACGGTTGAGGTTAGTTAAAAAGCATAATTTAAATGACCCTTTCCGAGATTCTATTGTATTAACATTCTAAACACGTTTGAAAAATGATGAAATGCACTAGATATCATTTGTATGACTACAACTTTAATTTCATTTATTCTTATACATGTATGATATACATAAGTCGCACCTATAGAGTCCTACTGGTATTTTATATCATGTTTATCGTTAAAGGTTAAACATGTTAAACAAGCGTTTTTTTAACTCGGTTATAAATATGATACTCGGGTATAAATATGCTACTCCGTTATACATATGCTACTCGGGTATAAATATGCTACTTCGTTATAAATATGCTACTCGGGTATACATATGCTACTCCTGTATAAATATGCTACTAGAGTATAAATATGCTACTCGGGTATAAATATGCTACTCGGGTATACGTAACGGTTCACCGTCCATTTTATGAACATTGTAATGCCTGGGTAATAAAATGACGAAAGTGATAACGAGTAAATGTGTAAATAATGTAAGATAGCATCGATCGTAAAACAGTCATTGTTAGATTGGATACGTGATCACATACATCTACACACTGTATTATATAAACATTGCATTGCTTTGCGGGTGACTGGATATTGTCAATGTATACCTATAAAACAAGTTGCATCCCTCAAGGGTATGACAGTGAGGAACATTTTGAAAATAACACGGATACTTAAAACTGGAAATCACCGAAACACATACCAATATTTTATTAAGTTTATCACCAATGTAATCTGAAAAACCGGTGATTTCCAGTTTTTAGTATTCGTGTTATTTTCAAAAAACGTGGGTGACCGATTATAAAGGTTGATTAGCATGATTAGTGTATCCTAAATCCATTTGAAACCGGTGTCATTCAGTTTTATAAATTCAATGTTACAGAGAGTTTGAGTTCATATAATTGTGAATCGATATTATAGATCAGTTATTGAATGCTTTTGGATTAATATATTTTTCTAGAAAAAGTGAGCTTTTAAAATTATAGCGCTCAGTCATTTAAAATGCCATTATTTTTGACTATTGTGGACAGAATATTTTGGAGTATTGCGGACATTTTTGGATTTTAAAGTTAAACCAGGAACTACTTGGATTAGAGAGATATCGGATCATTGGTGCGTTGACTGTAAGTTAATATGTTTCGTCGTATTGTTTAAAATAAATATATTGTTTATATGTTACAGATGTGTGTTATTGGCTTTGCACTACCTTTGTTGTTAGTTTCACCCGTAACACTATTGACTGCATGGGTAATACTAAATATATACTCGGTAAAAAAGGTTTTGGACCAGGGTATATAAATTCATATAAAAATAAATCTAGAGGACAGAATTTAAGTATCTTTCTTTAGTAACCATGGTCTACCCTACTCGGTTCATTTGGTACCAGAAACATTAATTAACATTTAAAAAAATATCGCGAACACACAAAGGGTCTGTAAAAAATGTTGCAAAGTCCATAAAAAGTAACAGTTACGGACACATTCGAGTACCCAATAAAAAGATTATTTTTTTGTCGCAAACTTTCATTGTAAACGATAATTATTGTTGATTGTTGATCTATTGTGACTTATCAACTGAGATAATAAGGGTTATGGTCGAATGTCAAGGTTCAGCGATCATTGTACGGGTTCGAACACTGCCATGGTCCAAAACATTTTTTACAGAGTATATTATGATATGTGTATCTTAAGTTATAGCTATGACAAATTATTATATTATATTAATTCAACAACCAGCAAAGCTGAAAAGCTCAAAAAAAAGAAACATGGTCCTATAGAAATCACAGCACCCAAACGCAATGGCACCTAATTAGATCCGCACTGTAACACAAACAAAGAGCAAATTAACTATACAATGGAAAAGACAATATACAGCAGAAAGAGTGGGGGAAGACTGGGGTTCGGTACTTCGAAAAGTTTAAACTATAACATTGAACGTAATATAGCTAGGGACCAAAACTCAGATTTTGACCCAATCTAGACACGCTGGACAAAAGCACCAAACTTTCCTCAAATGTATGTTATATATTTCTCTGTATTTTTTAAAGGGTCCCCAAAGATTCGTAAATCCATGAATGTAATTTTTTGGGTCGAAATTTTGGAAAAATAAGTAAGATTTCTGGAATAATTCAATGAAAATATGTATTTAAATACTTATTTATTTTTCACTTTATTTACCCATTTAAGTGTAATGATACCTCATGAAGTAATGAATTATTATAAATACAGGGATAAATATGGGTATTTTTCCAAAACTAATGAAAAAAAAGAGTAAAACAATAAATAAAGATGCTGATTTCTGGAATAGTTCAATAAAAATAGTTTTTTTTAAGAGCATCACTTATTTTCCTTTACCATATTAGGTATAATGATATTGTATACTTCGACTTATTTTTAAAAGGGTCCCCAAAGTTCGTGAATCTCTAAATATATTTTTGTTTAGAAAGTTAGAAAATGATAACAATAACTGCTATTTTCTGAAATTAATATATATATTTTAAATGTTTATTCATTATTTTATTTATCATCATGAAATGTCAATATACCCCTGGTTAGCTGTATCACTCCAGTTGCAAAGATACCTATCCTAGAATTATAAATAAATACAGGGATAAATGTGAATCTTGGAAAAAAGAATTAATCAAAAGAACTAAATCTGCTGATTTCTGGAATACTTCAACAAAAATATATATTTATATTTAATTTAGTTTCCGTTATTTACAGTTTTTTTGTTTAAATCTATTAATAAAAGGTGTGCATTCGGTCGGTATAAACCAATTTGGGTGTGGGACTGAGAGTAGCATTTCAGGTGTGGTCTGTATATTTATATGTATATATATTTAAACATGTTGAGTCTATGTTGTGTACAAATATGTAACACGAAAAGTATGACATGTATGACATAAATCTGTATGAGTGAAAGTAGGTTGGAGCCCGCTTCCTCTTTGTTCTGAACAATATGCGGCGTATGCTTAAAATAACCGTACGGTAGGCAATTAAGCAAATTAGGCACAGTAGGAGTGGCTTATCCACTGGTCAATTTGTGCAGTTTGTAAACATAATAACATGTGGTATGGTAGAGCAATAAACTTCAGTGTGGTGAAATATGTATATCAGAGATAAAGAAGAAGAGATAAACATTCTAGGCAATTATCTATTACCTATTAATACGTGGAATTATTAACGTAGGAGTGTGTCCCTATTTGACTCCAATAAAAACAAATAATCAAAACTTTTTTCAACAATTAAATCAAATAGAATTTCTTTTGTATACATTTATAAAGTGTTCACCGCCCTGGCAATAAACCATTTATTAAGTTTCAAGATTATGTTTTGTTAATACATGTATGTATGCATTTATTTGCATTGATTTGTTTGGGTGTGGGCAAATTGAAGCCCACTGCCTCTTTGTTTCGTACAATACGTGGGTATATGCTTGTTAATATGACAGGAATGGCCCATATCTGTTTGAGTGCCCACTATCTCTATGTTCTTCTGTACAATACGTGTGTATATACTTCCTTGTAAAAAGACAGGTATGGTCAGTACGTGTAGTCTGGTAAGCTTGACACCCACTGCCTCTACGTGGTATACAATACGTGGGTGTGAACAACTTGAACTTTTCTGCATCTATGTTTCGTACACTACGTGGGCATTCTTACGTGTTAAAATGGCCTGCATCAGTTTGGGTGACTTGATGTATACAGTACTGGTTCTACTCAGGTTTACATTTACCACAGAAAACACCATTCAAACACAAACTTGTTTGGTTATGGGTAACTTGAAGCCCACTGCGTATGTGTTACGTGCAATACGTGCCTTATATTCGTACATGTACAATGAAAGGTAATGACCTATATCTGTATATGAGTGGGTAATTTGAGATCCCTTATTCTATGTTCTGAACACTCCTGCGTATTATTTGATATGTATGGTCTGTATCTATGGGTGTGAACAATTTGAAGCCCGATGCCCGTATTTTATAAATATGTAGATGGATGCTAACATCACATGTGTATAAAATGCAATATGGAAAATGCTAAATAGGAGTCTTAACCTAAAAATAATAATAATAATAAAAACATTATAGATGGTCCAAAAAAACACACAAAAAAACAACATTTCCGTGTAAATGGTCTTTGGGTTAAGCCATATATATTGCTATAGGTAAGCATTTGGTTGGCGACCATTTTGCAATGTGCCATAACTAAGAATATATTGCCGTCTTTATGATCATCCTACACCAATGTATTTTCCATAGACGTACATTATAGCTCTAAGCTCTGTACTGAGTTCCCTAATATAAGAAGGTATATTTTTGCTTACTTGTTTTGAAAGACCTATCTTAGTTTTATCAAAAAACAATACACAAACCATACATTGAGTATGTTTTGAAAAAGCTGTTTGGGTCGGATGGTGCTGACCCACCTACTTGCATGTAAAACATGAGGAAATGTAAAATATACTTCCTTTTTGATTATGCAACAAATTATGAATACATTGCACAAATGTATGATTTTACCATTATAAGTACTCTTCAAACGTTGAATTTTAGTTTTTTAGCAAGATGTTTTGGTTTGTTTACCTTGTCAACCAATCAAAATTAAGAGATTCTGTGTAATAGCTCCGATTTACACTGGCACTTTTCCCCTGCCCGCTGATTGGTTGGTAATTGGTGTAGTCTGATCTTTAAACATTTGGCTGGCGGCCATTTTATAATGCAATAAAAATTGTAGTTTCAAGGTAGATTACAATCAATTATCGCAGAAATTGATGCTTTTGTCTACTATGTCTGCATCTTATTGATCCTAGCTAAAAGTGTAATGTGTATCGGAAAGAGAGGTCAAATAATACACATAGGCCCATACTATAAAATTGCTAAATCTGAGGCGATTAACATTTTATCAAATCAATTGGCATTAAACGTGCATTCTTGATCTGTTTAAAACTTTAAAACTTACGGTTTACATAACTTGCACATTTGCAAACATAAATGTTAAGTATTGGAATAGTTCAAAGTAAATTATGTTTACAAATAATTATCTGTTAAGTATATCGAATCAATATTATATACACGGTAAATGAAAATGCACCACAAAACAAAATCCTTTTAAAAGTTGGAATTTGAGGCATTTTGGACAAAATATGATATAATCCATATAAAGTGTTGACATTTAACTTTTTTTTACGTGCATATCTGGATTTAGTATATTCCACATTGGTGTTATGAAATGCACGTGTGTGCCGACCACTTAAGTCCGCAGTTTGCTTTTTGTCCGCTGTTGCTTTATGTCCGTAGAAAACAAATTTGTCCACCATGACGCGTTCTGTTCGTAGCTGCGGACATAAGTGGTCGGCACACACATACATTTCCGGATTTCTTCAGTTACATCGCACAAAGAAATCATTTTCTCAAAACATTCATTGCATAATACTGTCAGAAGTCTAACAATAAGAAGGCTAATAAAACCAATTGGAATTTATTCCGAGACAGATTAATACAGATTGAAAAATATAGTGCAACATTTTTCTTTTTGTAATTATCCATAGTGTTAACAATGTAAAATGACGAGGTTAATAACTGCGTAACTGCTTGTCATAAAAGCCTACAAATAAAGATATCAGACAAGTAAGGTTTCAGGATTCAATACTTAAAACATAGAAAATATTGGTTCCTCAGTTTTATTTCAAATACATTGCGATTAATCCAACAGCATAAACATATGGAGATAATGGTGAATTTTCATTGACCGTCAGTATATATTCAAACCTGTGGTAGAATAACAAAGAAAACTGAACTCTCAGATCTTTACTTAATTGTATGCAAGCGGGTTTAAAGGTACTACATCTCTAAAAAGGCTAGTGGGCGTGTACCGAAAGCAAATGGGAACGGTTTAACGCTTGGTTTACTACACACTTCAAGCTCGTGAAACGTGGCTGGAAACTTGTATATAAGGCAGTTTTATACCGAACCTATTTCATTTCTTTACTTGCGATCGACAAACATAAAACATACACACACATTCACTGAAAAATATTATAGCCTATGCGAGTTTTAAATCCATGACTTTCGGATTGACAGTCTGCGCTTTGTCATTGGGATCATCAGTTGGTTGGTCAATAGCGTTATTTTTGTCGATATACTGATAGCATTATAGACGTTTGTTGACTTTAAGTGTGTGTGTGTGTGTATGTGTGTGTGTGTGTGTTTGTGTGTTTCAATGCGTTTCTAAGTGCATACAAAAACCCCTCAAACAATTTAGTATGTATGGTCGTAAATCGGTATACTTATAAGGAGAAACACTTATACTAGGACGTCATTTTTAATCGTTCGTTGTAGCAACCATCTATATTAAAAAGACATGAGTCATAATCATTGAACATATTTCGCGCAACACGAGATTTGAACTCGAGTCCTCCAGATTGACAATCAGTATACATAATCATTAGGCCACCTAGGCGACTGAAATACTTCTTTTTTATTTAGCAACGTATTCGTTTAATAATGGCTTTTGAGTTATTTCTCAAAGTTATTTCAAAAAAGCATACATAGTATTTTTTCAGCGTATACTATTCTTATGTTGGAATTTGCATTTTCTGGAGCGTTTTTTCGAGGTTCTTTGGAGTACGTATGCACTTAGAAAGGCATTGAATCATACACACAAAGTAAACACATACGAGTATATATACATGTATATGTATAATACAAAATGCTATACGTTGGACAAGTATAGACCGAATATATACATCACAGCTGACGTATACATGGCTGGTTATCATTGAGACTAGCTCCAAACAGAGCTATACGCAGAAATGTCCGAATGTCAATGTCAAGCTAGTGATCAAAGATTGTAAGCAAAGGTGAGTGTGACTATTGATTTTTTCTAGAAAATGGCTACATTTGAAAATCTAGGAATGGCATTCCATTTAATAATGTGGATACTTTGCTCACGACCCGCCGGAGTTATGTCAGATAAATGCTTTATTTGTAGGCAGGGTATTTATCCTGTGATATAATGTTACGTGTTTAATCATCCATCGTCAAAATCTACGAAAGTGTGACGAATTAATACAAAACAAACCAAAAAACGATTGTTGAACTCATACGACGTTTCGCGCATACAATGTATTATAAATAATATACTAATCGTTCACGCTGTAGGTAGGGATTATTCACAACATTTGGAAAGAGCTTGTCAAAATGCACAAGAGCTGGTTTCACCACTATAGAGCTGATACTTCTGCTAGTGTCATTGGCGTTACAAGCGTCCGGTATAAAAACAACAACAAAAAAACTACTTCTTGTCTAAACTGATTAGGTAATGGAAAATCACCACGTAATTCCAATTCTGTATCATCGTTAATTTCACTAGTCAGACTTATTTTTGTTAATAACAGTGCCATTAACACCACGTAATTGTTTTTGATATGCTGCACAACACGCGATCAAGAAATGGAAAATAAAAAATGATCTCATAATAGTCTTTAACTGTCATTTTATATCCACCAGCATTTGAACGATGATACTGCCGTCCAAATTCCCGGGATCAATAGGATACAATTTCAATCAAAGAAGAGATTTTTACTGCACAGTCATACATTTTGTCGAAACTTGTGCAGTCAGACCTAAGATATTGTATTACATCAATAAGGTGTTTATAATAAGAATAAGACTTCCAACTGTTCCATTGCATGATTGAAACTTTCTGCATCACTAGGATATTGAAATGTAGATGCATCGTGTATGTTTACAAAGCATCATATAGTAAATAGTGAACAATAGTGCCCTAACCGTGTACTGAAGGAGTCTAAACATGTACGCGACATCCATCTAGTATCGGACAATGTCGGAAATATAGCCTCTTTTATGTTGTACGATCGGGTTAAAACTAGGTATGTAGGTGCACCTATAAATAAATGTTGGTTCACCTATAAATATTACCTGTAACAATTTATAATACATTAAAACATGGTAAAATTAACAAGGTAAAATAAACATGGTAAAATAACGAATTAAACTGAAATCTATTTTTTTTATTTAATTATATGCAAGCGGTTTTAAAGCCAAAACAATACAGGATTAATACACAGAGGTGCTAATTTTAAAACTTAAAACTAAAAACTAAAAACTTAAGATTGTCATTTGTCCCCTTAATCCTGTAAAAAGTTGAAGTCTTGACGTCCGAAACTATTTTGGCACGGATATTACATATGCATAATATAATTACATTCTAGTTTGTTGGAGATTAATACATAGCAACTTTTGAGCCGTCATATGTGTCGCTTAAGCGTTGAAACATATATCCATACAGTAAAACAACTCAATTTACTATTTTCCGATTGTTCGGCTTTATCCCAACTCCCCATTAACCCTTAGCCTGCTAAGGGCAACTATAATAGCCTTTGCGTCCATTGTAAACCCAGACCTGCCTGCGAGTAAGTAGCTCGCAGGCTGATCAGGGTTTGCAATGTCCTGCTACTCATCAGTCATTTCTAAAAACTAAAAAAAACACCTTTGTAACATAAATGGAATGGCATAAATTTAAATAAAGGACAGTCCATTATACATTCATAGCGAGATAAGGGTTAAAGCGAAACCCTACACGATAATTGTGTTACTACATCAGTCAGAGATACGCTTTCTTCGCATGCTGCACTAATACGTTCGTTCAAATAAAGCATCATTGAAGCATACATTCACTTATGTTACCACGTAATGATGGATATTGGAAGAAACAGAACTTGGTAAAACTCATTCTTTTACCCACTAAGGCATTCTTTCAATCACGAAATGAACTTGTAATAATATCCGAATAATAATCTGTTGATAAATTGAAGACAAAACAAGGAGCACACAAGCACCATTATCACGGCTGTTCTAGTCAAGAGTCACGTGACTCGCAGACGCGATATAGAAAAGTCCAATACAATGATCAATTCTAAGGAATATATTAAAAAACAAACAATATTTTTCTTCGTTTTGTTTAGAGTTTCTTTAACGTTTTGTTTTCGTTACATTTCAACCAAAACACAACACCGCGGTAACGGCCTGTAGAAAGAGAATGTGCCTAACTAAAGAACTTCGTTACCATTGACGCCGTTATATCTTAAAGTACATTGTGTATGCAACTGGGATGCCAGTAAAGTCGGCTGGCTATGCCAGAATCGATTATTCCCGGTGTGGCCATGCTCGTTAAAGCATCTTATGTAATGTTATAATTATCTTGATTTCTTTGCAGTGAAAAAGAAGCCGATGTATATCATCAATTTACTGGCGAGTTTAACCTGTATGGTATTCTTTATCAAGCATGCAAACTGCGAGGAGCTATCGATCTGCACAAAATACAGGCTCAAGATTTCAAATACTCAAGTACTCACTTGTAATATGTGCCCCCCTGGGACTTATTTTATTGAAGACTGCACTGCCCATGATTTAAATGCGAACTGTTCGGCTTGTCCCGATGGAACCTACGAACCCTATCACAACATAGCGTATACTTGCGCGCCATGTACTGAGACGTGTCTCAGTGTGCGTGAATTTAAATACCAGAACTGTAGTGGAAAAAGCGACACAATTTGCAGGTGCAAAGATGGTTTCTATAGAATGCAAGGGGGTGGAAAATTGTGTTCACGTATCGACGCCTGTCCCCCAGCGAAAGGTGTGACACAACAAGGTCAGTATTATATTAAGTTACACATTCTACCATACCAATTAATTTTCCATTGTACGGCTTATCAAATTAGGTATTAACAGCCGTTCCAAACGAGTGGAAGAGAATACAGAAATCACCCTAGTTTTACTATTCAGTACATTCCACTAGTTTTTCTATATATCTAGAGGGTAGACTCCAGTACACTCCACTTTCTATTATAATATAATGCTAAACGACCACTGCGCCACCATCCTACCAATAAACTCGAGAAATATATGGATACTGGCTTACAGGCGATTAATATGTTTGTCAATTTTGATCATAAAAGTGCGGCATATGCATCAGTATACATGGTTTTCACAATAAAACAAATATTAAATAATAATTAAAAGCGAGCTTTAGGACCCAACGCTACCGGGTCATTGCAAAAATAAGCTTTCTTATTTATTGCTAACATACTACATGACCAGTTAGCGCAGGTATATCACTTGAGGCCCGATTATAGTTTGTCTTTGTATAACATTGTTATATTGAATAGTGTCTAAGGTATAGAAGTATATAGTATTTTGTACTTTACTTTTATGAAATAGTGTTTTGTTTTAGCAAGTACTGTACTGAATACAAAAGTTGTGCTATGTGGCGGCTGTAAAACGTCGCCATGTCTACCGATCATTAGCCTAGGTGTTATTACCGACTGGTCCTTTGAGATCATCAAGCTTTGTGTGACTTTAAAGTAGAATACCGCTTAAGCCGGTGCTAGGGGCGTAAGAGGTGCTACACCTTATATTACATGAACAAACTAAATAAACTGAGTCAGCTACTTTTCTCTCTTCTTTATAGGAATCTATTCGATAATAAGAGTAGGGCACGGTTCCCGGATTCCTATGTATCCTTCCCCTCTCTCTGGGGCGGCTCTAAATAAACTATACTGTGTTGATGAGCCGTTAAACAACATTCAATTCAATTAAATTATTTATGTTTGTTGCTTTTAAGGGATCCCCGTTCCATTATTTGTTGATAATTTTTCATTGCTTTTAGAAAAGAAAAAACATTAAAGCACACAATTAATGAAAATTCTGCTTGTAAGTATTGAATGTTGTTTAACGGCTCTTCAACACAGTACAGGTTATTTAGAGCCGCCCCAGAGAGAGGGGAACGATACATAGAAATCCGGGAACCTGCCCTACTCTTATTATCGAATAGATTCCTATGGTTCTTTAACGTGCTCGGAGGATAGACCGATACACGGGACCGCCCGGTTTACGTCCCCATCCGACGGACGAGGCTAAGGAAATCTGCTTGTAAGTATTAATGTGTTAACTTCATACAAATCCTGTTTTCGGAGGGCCTCATCATCCAATACAAGACTGAATAACATCATTTTGTCATGCAATTGCATGTCTAACTGTGATTTACAGTTCCGTAAACAAATTCTCTTTCTCCACCACCCCAAATACAATAGGCTCTAAATATGGCCAAAAGCAAAAGCATCCTGTCAATATCTTGCACAAATATGTTCTTACGGCATACAGCTAGTTCATTGTGAGTAGAGAAATACACAATCATAATCATTGTATAAGTCACGAATTTCTGTAAACATAATCGACAGTCTAGCTGCCACATATTTGTTACAGCATATATTATTTGTTGATTTTGATATACGAATGTGCAAGTTGCGTGGAAGCATTTATTACCATTATGACACGTTTGAAGCAGCTATTCCGCAAACAACAGCCAAGTTATGTAATAGACGTACACCGTGTCTCAACCTACTGACCACGTGGTATATATATATATATATAACTTACATATAATCCTCAACATAATTTAACAATTGTAAAATAATACAACTAAACTTAAAAATTGCAAAATAACAAAATTGCAAAATAACAGTAAATTGTATAATAAGCACTTTAAAAATAGACACAGTATAAACGGCTTTAACCAGCCAGGCCAAACCCCAAAACTGGAGCGTTGAATGAAGAGTTACCAACAATGTAAATTGCGTGTTTGGTCTAAGATCTCAAGCAGATAACCTTAAAGAAGAAGACGCACACACACGCGCACGGTACGCACTCACTCGTGATTTAATTATTTAAAAAATCGTTATAAGCAGAACTACATATGTGTATATTTTGTGCATTTTAAAGATTAAAATTGTACCTTTTTGTTCACAGGTGACCATGAGAAGAATACAGTGTGTGCTTCGTGCGACCGAGAGTATTTCTCATCAAGCACTTCCACTAAGGAGCCATGTAAGAAGTGCACGGAATGTTCTCCAGGGTCCAGCCCAAAACAGCCATGGACCGCTTATGAAGACACCATATGTGTAAAAGATGGTACGTTAATTATACTTGTATTTGAAAATATGAACGTTGTAACAGTTGCTGATTGAGTTAGAAAATGCAACATAATTGAAAATAGGTGTTGCCTCTATCCAAGAAATGTTATCAAAGTAAAACAATATATCACAGATGCACTATTGAACGCATAACATACACCACTTAGATTGGCAATTTGGAAATGGACACACTTTTTTAAAAATGAGTTTGTTTAACCTATATCGACATCAATCTGGTGCTATTATGCTCATTATTGCTCACATAGATACCCTGTTGACAATTAAAGGATGCATACAACCTTCATTGATCTATAGTTGCAAGTTTTAAAGTAATTGACTCAATTAGCATCATAACAATCCATTTATGATTACCTGTCGTATATATGGTACATATTCGACAGGTAATGGAAAATGTATAACAGGATAGTATGCCATGTCATGTAATACTCGTTTTCCAAAATGTTCTTTGATCGTCTTATCTGGTCTGTATTTGTACATGAAGTTGTACATATACATAAACTACTTTTTATTTTATTAACAATTCATATTTAACCAGCATTTCTTCAAATGTTGCAGGCTTGACGAGCCAAACTCCAGTAGTTGATGATGGATCGCCATCAGAAAGATCGACGTGCGGTAAAGTTTATATTATTTTGTGAAATAACCTTTTCTAATGCATTGTTATCAATTAGATGCCATCAGGTTTCAAAGTAGGCGACATAAGAAACTTGAAATATGTCCTGATCAGACGTAATTTATCCTGTATTTAATTTCATAATGTTTTGTGCGTCTTTGCATTTGGTCGGAGTTCAGTTATTGTGTTGTCCGTTAAACTGCTTTAGTGTTCGTGACGTTTTATACCTTACAAGTCTTTCTCCAAACATAAATGCTTCAAGAAATCTTCTTCAGAGGGACTGACTGCTTGTAGTGTCGGGTCCGTTGTGGTTTTCATCGTAGTGGTAGTCGTATCGATCGTGTACATTATCAAAATCCGTCGAAGATTGTCACGTGATATATCCAGGTAAGGTTAACCTGTTTCATTGTGAAAGTCAAATGTCTTAGAAGAGTATTGGTTTACCTCATTTAATGTTTTTATTTGGTAACGCAATGGTAAATAACTCTATATAAAAGGAGAATATATGTTAACACTGGGAGTGCAAGCATGCACATACATGCAAAGAGTTAGTAAGTTTCGTGCGTAAAAATCCATTGGAGGACGTCACAGCACCGAACATAAAGCAACAAAGTAACAATAGCCAGATAACGGTGACTGATACGAGAAAAGTTAATAATGTGATAAAGTGATAGAAGTTAAAACTTGGAAGGCAGAAATCATGGGTGTTATATTTAAGTCGCTTCGTTTGGCGTGCTCACTATTTTCTACCAGATATTTTTTGTATACTTTCATGTAATGCAAATTATTCGGGACAATATGAATCCAAAAGAGTATCCAATAACTACCAATCCTGAGATAGTAAAATAGGATTATTACTAGAGTAACGTGTTCTGGAAGTTTGTATCACCTCGAGTTGGTAAATGCCAGATCTGGCATTTACCTACGAGAGGTGATACAAACTCTTCCAGAACACGTTACGTTAGTAATGATCCTTTTATTATATACCTCTTACACATCATTAACATAGAAATATTTGCATTGCTATTGCATACACATTCAATAAAGAATATTATTTCTCGATAAAGTGCAGCGGGAAAATGTATGTTGTTTTAAGGTATTGGTGTTCATTGGTCTGACCTACTTGTTCTGTTTGTAGGACTTAAGGTCGTCTTGACGTTCTCACGCATAGTGGCGTAAAACATGCTTGAATCATTGGAAAAATCGCTGTTCTATATTTAGTAAGATAGTTACAATAATTCTATTTTTAATAGCATAGTGATAACCTGTAGTGTGATACAGGTTGTTGTATTCCACTGTAAGAAAATGAAGGTACTATGTATATATAATTGATAGGTATATAATAAAACAAATTACTTTGAAGTAATGCCATCGTCAGATTGGGAGGGATTAGTGGTAATGGAGAAAAATGTAGTAATAGACACCACTTGTGATACGACTGACTCAATATTTGAATATAATTGCCGTGTTTTTAAAATATTCAATGACAGTTTTGTTGTTCATTCGGTAGCGTTTTATTTCACCTCGTTATAATGCATGTCTAATATTTCTCCACAGATACATGTTTGCATATTGGAAGAATAAAACAGTGTCAGAAGATGGAGAGTATGATGCACATGGGTGAATATTTTTGATTGTTCTGTTTTTAGTTTCTATTTCGAACAATGTATCAAGCATAAATACCATTTGAAGTTTTAAATTGTTCCTCGTTTTTCTACCTCAGTTTTAAAATAGTATTGGGGATATATAATCAAGAGTTAGTGATATGTAGAAACCCTTTGCTTTCAACTATTCAAATAATGTCACTCCCTCAACCCTTTTGTGTTTGTTTGTGTCTTATTTGGCCTTTTATTCATCTTTAAATTTGTTCTTTGTTTTTGTTTGTGTTTGTGGTTGACTGTCGTCCTTGAATGCTGTTTTTCCTATTCGATTTTTGTATATACTAAACCAAATTGCTAAGTATCAACCTAAGAATATGTCAATAATATTCTCATTGTTTTGTGCATTTTGAGCTTGATTTGAGATACGGTTAAACTGCAAAATAACGAGTGTAAATCGTCTGCTCTGATTGCATGAACATATTTTAAAACTTTTAAGTCAATGTGTTTTTTTAGAAATAAGTTATAACACTTATACAACTGGGTATATAGGATTTATTAAGTACTTCGAATTAGTGAAGCTTTCGATGTTCCTAATTCTAAAATATGCCAGTTAAAATTATTTTGACATCATGTTTTACTAGCATTACCACTACAAATGCGTTTGCAAAAGAAATTTTCTAAATATTTAATGTTAACGCTGAATTACAGTTACTTGAATTTCAAACAATATTCAATTTAAGATTATCCATATTTCATTTTTTTATAGACGGAAAATCTGCGATAAATGGGTCAAATTTTTATGTTTTTTTTCTATTATTTCATACCAATTTTAAGAATTTTATATCTTTAAGCGATCTTTGACTCATGTTATGTGTTTTATCAGCACATTTCATGTTTTCATATAAAGGGAGGGTAACTCTCAAAAGCTGTAACAATTTAAACACAAAATAAATGTTTTACAAACTATGAGTCAAAACAAAGTACTTATCATATATCTATTCTAAAATATATTTAAAATAAAAAAATTAGTTAAGATACAAAAGTTGATACTTAGCAATTTTGTTCAGTGTATATATGAACGTGCTAACAAGTAAACATTAAAATTGAACTTCTACCGCTCATGAACAGTCTCAATCAAACCGAGACTGCAATATTTCGTATGTGTCGTGCTCGGCCGTTTCCAAAGGTCCATTATCGTACTCTGTTTTATAGCACAGTGGCTTGCAATCAGTACTGTTATTCATTCAATCTTTGGCGATCGCTGAGCCCGATACTTATATTTAGTGATCGGTGGTACATTTTCAATTTATTTTGTTTTCTTACTTAATTTTCGATTCAGTGGTTCCACTACTCTGGCCGATTAAAGGCTCTGGGTATTGTTTAACCACTCATAGGATATGTTGTCTGCTTTTAATTTAGTCTTTTGGCTGTTACTTGTGATACGAAGGCTTCATAACCGCTGCTCCCAACTAAATTCCTTTTTGTTTATTTCTCTCTTCGGGGCATACAATTTTATTAGATCCTGGGACCATACGCCGCTAGAGATATAGGGGATGAAATACAAATTCAAATATTGCTATATGCTTGCCATCTTCGGGATGGTTAAAATTCTGTACTGTTGATTTTTATGAATATTGAGTTCTGTTCAACCCGGGACTAGAGGGCGTGAGCGGTAGCTAGCATATTTCACTACCGCTCATGAACAGTCTCAGTCAAAGCGAGACTGCAATATTTCGTATTTGTCTTGCTCGGCCGTTTCCAAAGGTCCATTATCGTACTCTTTTTTCTACATTAAACTTATATGAAACACTCCTTATTAAATGGCATATTGTAATGTCGTAATGTGATCGAAAAATAAAATATAAAAAAGCAATAAAACACATGAAAAAAGAAACGTTCAAATACTAAAAGGTAACGTCATGTAATCTAATATTAGAAAAGTTTGTTTTTTGAATGTGTAAGAACTTTAATCCCTGTTTTAATTAAAGGTTAATTATGAGATAATGTTCAACTTCTGTATTCAAAAGAACGTTGTTTGCATTCATCTAATTTACTTTAAAGTCTTACAATTATACTAACAAACATCCGTGGATTCAGTAATTAATATTCGAACCAGATGTAAGATGTTGATCACACTTTTATGAAATAACGTTTGATCTTATATTTATTTCAATATTTTTGATATCCAACAGTCTTATAATTATTTTCGCTCATTTCTACAACATTTTCATTGGTGCCCTCTCTTTGCTCATTGTATTATATTATCTTTAAATATTAAATGATCACTAAGGTACCTTCCATTCTATATAAATTAAAGCAAGCATCGTGTTTGTGTAGAAATAGTGTTAATCAATTATACATGTTGATTTGATTTTGTGTGTGATTTAACGTTTAATTTAATAATCATTATCAATAATAACAGTCAGTGTGCTCTAGACATGGACGATTGTGATTTATAATTCATACTTGTAAATAAATAAAAGCAACAATGTCTCTTATTATCGGACACAGTCAAGTAAAGTACGTCTTGGACTATATTAAGGATGATAGAATTGTGAATTTGTGTTTCCCGGGATATCAGATTAGCGATCTGAAAAATGAAAAGTCAGTGATGGAATTGATACCGGATATTTCGGTAAGTATTTTTAACTGTCATTTGATGTAACTATATGGCAGTTTACTGTATATGCCTCTCTACCGGATCATATCGTATATTGATGTTTCAAACTGACAATGATTGACACCTGTCAATTCTGTATGTATTCATCGAAGACACGATTAAATGATAATCTTAAACGCCGCTGGCAAGACCGTTTACTTGTTTATTTAAGAAGCACGCCACTTATTGAATTGCAAATTCTCCTGATTTGTATGATAGTTGATAGATTATCTCATGCCTGCGGCAATAATACGAAATCCTATAATGGTGATTACAATTGAAATATGTCAAACAAGTAAATAATTAATGTTGCGACATTACCATTCGATAAAATGCAAGTTTTGATAAACATGATGTTAGTATCAGTACAAAGTACGGTGATAGTGATGTTACAAATTAATTGTTGGAGTTTATATATTATTTATTCATGTTAACTTTATGATGCATCTTTACAACAAAGTGTTGGTAAATGTAATATATTTCTTTCAATATTAAAGCAAAGGCTAAATGACAATTATATATACTTGGAGACTTTTCTAAGTCTACACTTTTTAAGACGGTTTTTTGACGAAGATAGTGGAAGGTGGCATGTTTCAAATGTAATGGAAGCAGTGCAAGCTCCCGCATGTCAAATTCATCACACCCGCAAAGATCATTGGGTAGTTTCATTTTATGATATACAAGGTAAAATATATTTATTTGATAGTTTAGGTATAGATAGAGCGGATGAAAACATAATTACAAGTGGACTTAGTATCCAACTAGCTCTAATTTATGGCAACAATAAAAAGGAACTGGAAATTATCGTTCCGGAAATCCAAAAACAAGCAGGCAATGTTAATTGTGGAGTGTTTGCTATTGCACATGCAGTTTCATTTGCATTTAAAGGTAAAGCAAACGCAAATGTTACGTTTGATACATGGTTTACACAGAAGGGGCTCAATATAATTCACCTCAATATTCATTATCTTTATCCTAAGCTGGATGAGATTAAACTTCTTATATCACAACAACAACATATTGATATTATATGCTTATGTGAAACATTTCTGAACAATACGTTTTCGGACAATGAACTTCGATTAGAAAATTTCAAACTATTTAGAAAAGATAGAATTACAAATGGCGGTGGATTAATTATTTACGTCAGAGAAGATATACCATGTGTTCAAAGATTTGACCTTGAAAACAGTTCAGTTGAATCTATATGGCTTGAGATCCAACAACCTAATACTAAACATTTTCTACTATGCTATACATACAGACCACCATCTTCAAATGCACAGTGGCTAAATAATTATACAGCTGCATTAGAGAAATCATTTTCAGAAGAAAAAGAATGTCTTGTCCTTGGTGACTTTAATTTCGATTTACTCAAATCAGATAGGAATGCCAAAACATGGCTTGATCTCATGGAGTCTGTCAATCTAACTCAATTGGTTACCAAACCCACTAGGGTAACAACTTGTTCATCTACATTGATAGACCATGCGTTTTCGAATATGCCGCAGAACATATCTGAAGTATCTATTCCCTTATACTCAATAAGTGATCATTATCCTATTTGTTTAACTCGAAAAGTTTCAGCTAAGTATATTAAAGGTCCTGTGCATAAAACCATAAGTTTTAGATCTCTGAAACATTTTGACGAAACTAGATTCATAAATGATCTTTCCGAACAACCCTGGTCAATAATTGACGTGTATGATAATCCAGACGATTCCCTGGATTTATTTATTGAAATGTTTAATGCAGTCCTAAAAGAGCATGCCCCAAAAAGAAAGAAACGCGTTAAAAAAGTAAATCAACCAAATTGGATGAAAACTAATAGTCTTGATGCAATTAAAAGAAGAGATTATTTCCACCAAAAAAAAGACTCGGTAAATTACAAGATATGGAGGCAGAAAGTTAAAAGTATCATTGTACAAGCTAAACAACAATATTACAGTGAAACAATAAATTCAAATAAGCGAAATCCTAAACAACTATGGAATAGGTTACATGAGTTATCTGGATTTAAAAATCAAGTTCAGTCCAATTATATAAATGATGACGACGGAAATCCTATAATTGATCCGTATTTGGCAGCAAATACATTTAATACACACTTTTCTACAGTTTTTGAAAAGTATCAAGCAAATAACGCGCCCGTCACAAATTACACTAATGTCCCACTAGAAGATCTCATCGACGACAAAATGCGAACGTCTCCGAAATTTAATATTCCACTGGTACCTCTGTCCTTTGTTGAAAGTCAACTTAAATCTCTTGATACTACCAAGTCTACCGGTTCCGACGAAATGAGTGCCAGATTTTTGAAAATGTCTGCTACTGTAATCGCCCCCATTCTTACTAAAATATTTAACACCAGTATACTCACAACTATCTACCCACAATTATTCAAAAGAGCAAAAGTAATCCCAGTGCATAAAACGGGTCCTAAAAACGACAAGGCCAATTATAGGCCAATATCAATACTTCCTGTTATTTCTTTAATATTTGAACGTCATGTTAGTATACATTTGAGACGGCATCTTGAAGAAAATAGGTTGTTTTATTCACGACAATCTGGCTTTAGGGCAAATCACTCGTGTCAAACTGCCCTTATACGAATATTAGATGACTGGATTGCAGACATTGACAACAATGAAATTGTTGGTACTATATTTCTTGATCTGTCAAAGGCGTTTGATTTAGTTGATCATACTATATTGCTGCAAAAGTTAAAAATTTACAAAATAGATAGTTCTGCACTTTCCTGGTTTTCATCATATCTGAATAACAGACACCAGCAAGTTCAGGTTTCTGGTATAACTTCAGAATCTTCACCCATTGTATCGGGTGTACCCCAAGGATCTGTGTTAGGTCCCTTATTATTTTTAATCTACATCAATGACCTGCCATTATCTATGGAAAACACAGTCACGGATATTTTTGCAGACGATACAACGCTTTCAACTTCTAATTCATCTCTTGTCGATGCTGCAAATTCACTCAATAATGACCTTATCAACGTCAACGCCTGGTGCGATACTAATCGCATGTCTATCAATGCATCAAAAACAAAAATAATGTATCTCTCATCTAAGAACAAAATACATCATATTTATCATAATGCCCCTTCTATTCAGTTCAAAGATGAAACTATTAATTGTAGTTACGAAGAAAAAATTCTCGGTGTTACAATTGACAATACCCTCTCTTGGAATACCCAAATTGATAAAGTTCTGAAAAAATGTAATTCATTGTTATACCTGTTATCTCGCATAAAGATTTACCTTTCTATACCTATGCGCAAATTATTTTTCAATTCTTATATCTTACCCCATCTTGATTACTGTTGTGTGATATGGGGAAATTGTAATACTTCTCTCGAAGATAAACTTGTAAGGTTCCAAAAAAGAGCTGCACGACTTATCCTAGATAAAGATTTCGATACTCCTTCCGTGGAACTTTTTACCGAACTCAGTTGGATGACATTTCCCGAAAGAGTTATATTTCAAAAAGCAATCATTATGTTTAAAACAGTAAATGATCAGGCCCCTGCTTATCTTAAAGACGCATTTACTCTAACTTCAAATGTCCATATGCGGAATCTAAGATCATCATCAAATCTTCAGCTATATTCCCCCAGACCCAATAGTGAGTTATTCAGAAAGTCATTTGCTTATTCAGGCTCTAAAGTGTGGAACTCTCTTCCCCACCATATACAAAATGCCCAATCTGTAAATCAATTCAAAACATTGTATTTACAGTGGATTCACCATCCGATATATTAGTAAATGACTAAGTCTTGCAGTTCTATTTAAACATATTTCCATTTACTGAATATACCACTTTAAATGCATTTTTACTTGTAAATATTGTATATATTGTATTGTTGAGGGCCTCATGGTAGATTGACTAGTTTCAAATGAGTTCTCTCGTTAAATAAAGTCTTTATTATTATTATTATTATTATTATTATTATACTACTGTATTAAGAAAACATCTTTTACAATGTATCGATGACAGTATGATGACAGAATTTCCTGTGACAAAAAATAATATGAATTTAAGAAAAAAGAAAAAAGATAAGATAATAAAAATTGAAAACTACTGTATTTGTAACTTACCTGAATGTTTAGATGACATGCTTATGTGTTGTAAATGCGAACATTGGTTTCATAAACATTGTTGCGAGTTACCACTCGATGTTTCTCAAAATGAAATCGAATTCTTTTGTAATTCTTGCAAAATGTAAACAAAGTATAACATTTAGGGTATTAACATGGGCTTTTTGACATGTTTAAGCTGGATTAAATTATACTGAAGCGGTCTGAGAATATAATTCTAAACGAGAACAAACTTCAAGCTACTAACTGTGAATATATTACTATGCTACTGTATTATATGTATGTATGTATTAATCTAAACGAGATATGTTTGTACCCTTCTCTAAGATAGTTTGTATTTTATTCTGCCTTGATTAAGGCAATACACATGTACGTTTTATTCCAAATAAAATATTGAATGGAATACATACAATTAATTATTTCAACTAAAGACTGCGCTCAATGTCTTGTCGTATACTATTTATATTATTGAGCGTCGTAGACACAGCTTTCAATATTCGGAAAGGTGTTTCAGGCGATTTGTTCAATATCTACAAGTATGAGCACTAGTTAAGGTTTTGTTGTTGTTGTTTATTCAACTACTATTAAATTGTTGTCTTTACATAACATGTAATCACTATTGTATTATTACATATATAATTTTACAACATTAGCCATTAACAGTTATATATAGGTAAATGTCTATATATAAATATCTAAGTACATAAAAACAGACTTAATAAAACTGTTAAATCTATATAAATTATGATACAAAACAGATGACTTTCTGTAAAATAAGTATCTGAACTGTTAAAAATTGAATAAATGTAAAAATTAATATAGTTAAAAGTGAATGTAATTTTTTTGACTCATGTACTATTTTTCTCAACTATCATTAATAATATGTAAATAGTCGTTTCCTATTATTTCCGTCATTGTGTTATGTATTTATACATGTATGTTATTGCTGTAATTTGCTTTATCTGTTCACTGATTTGTGAAATTAAGCAGTTTGAAATAAAGTAAAGTAAAGTAAAGTAAAGTAATTGCTATCTAGCTGAAGAACAATATGTGTTAAACTTGTCATGTTTATTCTAAAGTTAGAAATATAAATTAAAATAGTGTTGATTCTTTACTGTCATGTTGTTGTTTGAAAGTTTTATTATATTGCATATTGAAATGAGATAAGTGAAATAAAATATGTATTTAATTAGTTGTTAATATTGTTTTGTGTTTTCCGTACCATACAGTGTTCAGTCGTTTATATTGTATGCAGTCCCTATTTATGGACACCCTTATTGTTCATTGTCTAGAGATATGACACCTTTCGCTAATCGCGCATGTACACAACAAATGTTACAGGTGTCAACACCTCCTCCAATGCACATTGTTCAAACATATTGAGAGATATAATATAAACATGAGTTTAACATTATCTCATAACTTAAAAATAATGTGTGATTACCGAATTCGCGGATGTTTGTACTTAATTAGAAAATTACAAGAGTTATAGTTTACATAATTTAAAACATGAATATATTTGTTCACGGCATAACAGGTCCGAAGAACACAAAGTTGTTTTTAAAAATCAACCATATATATATGTAAATTATTTTGCTTTAGACATCAATTGAACCTAATTACAACTGGCAGTTGACGATTTATTTTCATGCAAATCTATTTTCAAATGACCATTACCATACACCACATACTTATTTTGTTTAACTTTAATATTTGCTACCCAAAATATTTGTATTATTTGTCCCATCTATTTACATGGTCCGCAAAATACCAGTCCGCGTTTTATACCTTACTGGTCCGCAGTCCGCTAGTCCGCAGTCCGCTAGTCCGCGTGTGTTAGTCCGCGTTTTATACCTACCCCACATGTTTGATGTTTTTTTCAGTTTTGATTACTTCTAACTTTATTTTGGTGTATTGGAATATGCATTCTTTGGGTTTTTTGGAGGCTATAAATAGAAAAATGTGAACCAATCAAAAACTTTCTAAAAGTAGTTAAAATGGCTGATTTTCACTGACGAGGAGATCAGCGTGGAATAACTTTTTAAAATGCCGGACTAGGTATGTAAAATTTAGCATTTCCTGATATGCAAGAGCATTATGAGTGCAGACATGACCCTGATATGTGTAGGAAAATTTTTTATTTTTATTTATTGACATTTGAAATATTACTAAAATTGCATTTTTAGCATGTTTTAAGGGGTGGGGTAATCTTAAAGAAATGGGACTAAAGTTGTTCAGAAAATGCTTTTTGATACTTTTATTTGGTATGGAAACATGGGTAATTTTATTGTCTTCTAAGAAATGTATGACACAATGATGATGTGATTTATTTTTGCTCAAGGATTCAGGCTAAGAGCTTGTCAAGTGTTTGATGATTGAGAAATGTACATTAAACTGTGGAGTGCCCCCTTAAGGGTCAAACCTTTTTTTACTAAAACAGTCAAATGAAGGATTTTTTGTCTGTATTTCAACATATTTTCAAATTTTGTTACCATTCGGTTTGTTTGCGAAGAGAACTACTTCGGTTAGAATGTAATTTGTCGATAAGGCAAACCCGCATTGCTACGAAACCCAGATTATGAACACCTCGGTAAAATATGTATATTGTAATACTCCGCGATGCACCGTATCTTGAGATATCTCGATATATGTCTAATTTATCTTGAGATACTCCATGTTGAGATATCACATTTTATCTTGAGATATCTCAATTTTTATTGAGATATTTGTATTGAGATATCTCAATTAATCTCAAGATATCTCAAGATATCTCAAGTTATCTTGAGATAACTGTCTTGAGATATCTTAAGTTGTTTTGAGATAATTATCTTGAGATATCTCAATGTGTCTTGAGTCATTGATATCACAAAATAAATAGAGATATATCTTACAATTTCTCAAGATGTATCGCAACTTATCGTGAGATATCTAACTTGCGATATCTCAAGATCCCATGTGTCTTGCGGTTGGTATATGCAATTTTAGTAGGATTTTCTAAGTCTGAGGTGGGCTTTTTGCCATTTAAAAACTAACCATTGGTGTAATTCTTGGGTTTGCCATAACACTGTTTCAATATATGTACAGTTTGCTAATGGTAACGTCCCATTTAAGTACTGGTTGCTATGGTATTTTGATGTCATAGTAAAATGACGTTAAACATAGAATAGCATGTCGGGTGACGTCATGTCACATGACGTCATTATGTCGTGTCGCGTTAAAATAAAAAAAAATCGCATAAGATAGCGGCTTTATATAAATCGGGTTATAGGAGGCAACTTTTTAGAGAGGAAATGACTTCTGATTGCAAATTTCAGACCTTTTTCATGCTATGGAAAAAAAACAGACCGAAAGAAAAAAGTTTGCAAAAAAGCTGTTAAAAAGGCTATTTCAGTGTTATCTTAAAAAGGTGCTGTTAGGCCAATTTTTGGACAATCGCAATAATACGTATGTCAAGACGTCCGGAATAAATTCGCGAAATGGAAAAAGGGGCGTTTCAATTTTTTTTAACGGACAACTTTCCCTTAAGGGGGCACTCCTCAGTTTCGCATGAATGTCCATGGTGTAAATCAGAAAGAAATCAACTAAGCATCTTTTAGGTCCATTGATGGTCTTTATAATAATTATGAAGCACATGTTTGATGTTTTTTTCAGTTTTGATTACTTCTAACTTTATTTTGGTGTATTGGAATATGCATTCTTTGGGTTTTTTGGAGGCTATAAATAGAAAAATGTGAACCAATCAAAAACTTTCTAAAAGTAGTTAAAATGGCTGATTTTCACTGACGAGGAGATCAGCGTGGAATAACTTTTTAAAATGCCGGACTAGGTATGTAAAATTTAGCATTTCCTGATATGCAAGAGCATTATGAGTGCAGACATGACCCTGATATGTGTAGGAAAATTTTTTATTTTTATTTATTGACATTTGAAATATTGCTAAAATTGCATTTTTAGCATGTTTTAAGGGGTGGGGTAATCTTAAAGAAATGGGACTAAAGTTGTTCAGAAAATGCTTTTTGATACTTTTATTTGGTATGGAAACATGGGTAATTTTATTGTCTTCTAAGAAATGTATGACACAATGATGATGTGATTTATTTTTGCTCAAGGATTCAGGCTAAGAGCTTGTCAAGTGTTTGATGATTGAGAAATGTACATTAAACTGTGGAGTGCCCCCTTAAGGGTCAAACCTTTTTTTACTAAAACAGTCAAATGAAGGATTTTTTGTCTGTATTTCAACATATTTTCAAATTTTGTTACCATTCGGTTTGTTTGCGAAGAGAACTACTTCGGTTAGAATGTAATTTGTCGATAAGGCAAACCCGCATTGCTACGAAACCCAGATTATGAACACCTCGGTAAAATATGTATATTGTAATACTCCGCGATGCACCGTATCTTGAGATATCTCGATATATGTCTAATTTATCTTGAGATACTCCATGTTGAGATATCACATTTTATCTTGAGATATCTCAATTTTTATTGAGATATTTGTATTGAGATATCTCAATTAATCTCAAGATATCTCAAGATATCTCAAGTTATCTTGAGATAACTGTCTTGAGATATCTTAAGTTGTTTTGAGATAATTATCTTGAGATATCTCAATGTGTCTTGAGTCATTGATATCACAAAATAAATAGAGATATATCTTACAATTTCTCAAGATGTATCGCAACTTATCGTGAGATATCTAACTTGCGATATCTCAAGATCCCATGTGTCTTGCGGTTGGTATATGCAATTTTAGTAGGATTTTCTAAGTCTGAGGTGGGCTTTTTGCCATTTAAAAACTAACCATTGGTGTAATTCTTGGGTTTGCCATAACACTGTTTCAATATATGTACAGTTTGCTAATGGTAACGTCCCATTTAAGTACTGGTTGCTATGGTATTTTGATGTCATAGTAAAATGACGTTAAACATAGAATAGCATGTCGGGTGACGTCATGTCACATGACGTCATTATGTCGTGTCGCGTTAAAATAAAAAAAAAATCGCATAAGATAGCGGCTTTATATAAATCGGGTTATAGGAGGCAACTTTTTAGAGAGGAAATGACTTCTGATTGCAAATTTCAGACCTTTTTCATGCTATGGAAAAAAAACAGACCGAAAGAAAAAAGTTTGCAAAAAAGCTGTTAAAAAGGCTATTTCAGTGTTATCTTAAAAAGGTGCTGTTAGGCCAATTTTTGGACAATCGCAATAATACGTATGTCAAGACGTCCGGAATAAATTCGCGAAATGGAAAAAGGGGCGTTTCAATTTTTTTTAACGGACAACTTTCCCTTAAGGGGGCACTCCTCAGTTTCGCATGAATGTCCATGGTGTAAATCAGAAAGAAATCAACTAAGCATCTTTTAGGTCCATTGATGGTCTTTATAATAATTATGAAGCACATGTTTGATGTTTTTTTCAGTTTTGATTACTTCTAACTTTATTTTGGTGTATTGGAATATGCATTCTTTGGGTTTTTTGGAGGCTATAAATAGAAAAATGTGAACCAATCAAAAACTTTCTAAAAGTAGTTAAAATGGCTGATTTTCACTGACGAGGAGATCAGCGTGGAATAACTTTTTAAAATGCCGGACTAGGTATGTAAAATTTAGCATTTCCTGATATGCAAGAGCATTATGAGTGCAGACATGACCCTGATATGTGTAGGAAAATTTTTTATTTTTATTTATTGACATTTGAAATATTGCTAAAATTGCATTTTTAGCATGTTTTAAGGGGTGGGGTAATCTTAAAGAAATGGGACTAAAGTTGTTCAGAAAATGCTTTTTGATACTTTTATTTGGTATGGAAACATGGGTAATTTTATTGTCTTCTAAGAAATGTATGACACAATGATGATGTGATTTATTTTTGCTCAAGGATTCAGGCTAAGAGCTTGTCAAGTGTTTGATGATTGAGAAATGTACATTAAACTGTGGAGTGCCCCCTTAAGGGTCAAACCTTTTTTTACTAAAACAGTCAAATGAAGGATTTTTTGTCTGTATTTCAACATATTTTCAAATTTTGTTACCATTCGGTTTGTTTGCGAAGAGAACTACTTCGGTTAGAATGTAATTTGTCGATAAGGCAAACCCGCATTGCTACGAAACCCAGATTATGAACACCTCGGTAAAATATGTATATTGTAATACTCCGCGATGCACCGTATCTTGAGATATCTCGATATATGTCTAATTTATCTTGAGATACTCCATGTTGAGATATCACATTTTATCTTGAGATATCTCAATTTTTATTGAGATATTTGTATTGAGATATCTCAATTAATCTCAAGATATCTCAAGATATCTCAAGTTATCTTGAGATAACTGTCTTGAGATATCTTAAGTTGTTTTGAGATAATTATCTTGAGATATCTCAATGTGTCTTGAGTCATTGATATCACAAAATAAATAGAGATATATCTTACAATTTCTCAAGATGTATCGCAACTTATCGTGAGATATCTAACTTGCGATATCTCAAGATCCCATGTGTCTTGCGGTTGGTATATGCAATTTTAGTAGGATTTTCTAAGTCTGAGGTGGGCTTTTTGCCATTTAAAAACTAACCATTGGTGTAATTCTTGGGTTTGCCATAACACTGTTTCAATATATGTACAGTTTGCTAATGGTAACGTCCCATTTAAGTACTGGTTGCTATGGTATTTTGATGTCATAGTAAAATGACGTTAAACATAGAATAGCATGTCGGGTGACGTCATGTCACATGACGTCATTATGTCGTGTCGCGTTAAAATAAAAAAAAAATCGCATAAGATAGCGGCTTTATATAAATCGGGTTATAGGAGGCAACTTTTTAGAGAGGAAATGACTTCTGATTGCAAATTTCAGACCTTTTTCATGCTATGGAAAAAAAACAGACCGAAAGAAAAAAGTTTGCAAAAAAGCTGTTAAAAAGGCTATTTCAGTGTTATCTTAAAAAGGTGCTGTTAGGCCAATTTTTGGACAATCGCAATAATACGTATGTCAAGACGTCCGGAATAAATTCGCGAAATGGAAAAAGGGGCGTTTCAATTTTTTTTAACGGACAACTTTCCCTTAAGGGGGCACTCCTCAGTTTCGCATGAATGTCCATGGTGTAAATCAGAAAGAAATCAACTAAGCATCTTTTAGGTCCATTGATGGTCTTTATAATAATTATGAAGCACATGTTTGATGTTTTTTTCAGTTTTGATTACTTCTAACTTTATTTTGGTGTATTGGAATATGCATTCTTTGGGTTTTTTGGAGGCTATAAATAGAAAAATGTGAACCAATCAAAAACTTTCTAAAAGTAGTTAAAATGGCTGATTTTCACTGACGAGGAGATCAGCGTGGAATAACTTTTTAAAATGCCGGACTAGGTATGTAAAATTTAGCATTTCCTGATATGCAAGAGCATTATGAGTGCAGACATGACCCTGATATGTGTAGGAAAATTTTTTATTTTTATTTATTGACATTTGAAATATTGCTAAAATTGCATTTTTAGCATGTTTTAAGGGGTGGGGTAATCTTAAAGAAATGGGACTAAAGTTGTTCAGAAAATGCTTTTTGATACTTTTATTTGGTATGGAAACATGGGTAATTTTATTGTCTTCTAAGAAATGTATGACACAATGATGATGTGATTTATTTTTGCTCAAGGATTCAGGCTAAGAGCTTGTCAAGTGTTTGATGATTGAGAAATGTACATTAAACTGTGGAGTGCCCCCTTAAGGGTCAAACCTTTTTTTTCTAAAACAGTCAAATGAAGGATTTTTTGTCTGTATTTCAACATATTTTCAAATTTTGTTACCATTCGGTTTGTTTGCGAAGAGAACTACTTCGGTTAGAATGTAATTTGTCGATAAGGCAAACCCGCATTGCTACGAAACCCAGATTATGAACACCTCGGTAAAATATGTATATTGTAATACTCCGCGATGCACCGTATCTTGAGATATCTCGATATATGTCTAATTTATCTTGAGATACTCCATGTTGAGATATCACATTTTATCTTGAGATATCTCAATTTTTATTGAGATATTTGTATTGAGATATCTCAATTAATCTCAAGATATCTCAAGATATCTCAAGTTATCTTGAGATAACTGTCTTGAGATATCTTAAGTTGTTTTGAGATAATTATCTTGAGATATCTCAATGTGTCTTGAGTCATTGATATCACAAAATAAATAGAGATATATCTTACAATTTCTCAAGATGTATCGCAACTTATCGTGAGATATCTAACTTGCGATATCTCAAGATCCCATGTGTCTTGCGGTTGGTATATGCAATTTTAGTAGGATTTTCTAAGTCTGAGGTGGGCTTTTTGCCATTTAAAAACTAACCATTGGTGTAATTCTTGGGTTTGCCATAACACTGTTTCAATATATGTACAGTTTGCTAATGGTAACGTCCCATTTAAGTACTGGTTGCTATGGTATTTTGATGTCATAGTAAAATGACGTTAAACATAGAATAGCATGTCGGGTGACGTCATGTCACATGACGTCATTATGTCGTGTCGCGTTAAAATAAAAAAAAAATCGCATAAGATAGCGGCTTTATATAAATCGGGTTATAGGAGGCAACTTTTTAGAGAGGAAATGACTTCTGATTGCAAATTTCAGACCTTTTTCATGCTATGGAAAAAAAACAGACCGAAAGAAAAAAGTTTGCAAAAAAGCTGTTAAAAAGGCTATTTCAGTGTTATCTTAAAAAGGTGCTGTTAGGCCAATTTTTGGACAATCGCAATAATACGTATGTCAAGACGTCCGGAATAAATTCGCGAAATGGAAAAAGGGGCGTTTCAATTTTTTTTAACGGACAACTTTCCCTTAAGGGGGCACTCCTCAGTTTCGCATGAATGTCCATGGTGTAAATCAGAAAGAAATCAACTAAGCATCTTTTAGGTCCATTGATGGTCTTTATAATAATTATGAAGCACATGTTTGATGTTTTTTTCAGTTTTGATTACTTCTAACTTTATTTTGGTGTATTGGAATATGCATTCTTTGGGTTTTTTGGAGGCTATAAATAGAAAAATGTGAACCAATCAAAAACTTTCTAAAAGTAGTTAAAATGGCTGATTTTCACTGACGAGGAGATCAGCGTGGAATAACTTTTTAAAATGCCGGACTAGGTATGTAAAATTTAGCATTTCCTGATATGCAAGAGCATTATGAGTGCAGACATGACCCTGATATGTGTAGGAACATTTTTTATTTTTATTTATTGACATTTGAAATATTGCTAAAATTGCATTTTTAGCATGTTTTAAGGGGTGGGGTAATCTTAAAGAAATGGGACTAAAGTTGTTCAGAAAATGCTTTTTGATACTTTTATTTGGTATGGAAACATGGGTAATTTTATTGTCTTCTAAGAAATGTATGACACAATGATGATGTGATTTATTTTTGCTCAAGGATTCAGGCTAAGAGCTTGTCAAGTGTTTGATGATTGAGAAATGTACATTAAACTGTGGAGTGCCCCCTTAAGGGTCAAACCTTTTTTTACTAAAACAGTCAAATGAAGGATTTTTTGTCTGTATTTCAACATATTTTCAAATTTTGTTACCATTCGGTTTGTTTGCGAAGAGAACTACTTCGGTTAGAATGTAATTTGTCGATAAGGCAAACCCGCATTGCTACGAAACCCAGATTATGAACACCTCGGTAAAATATGTATATTGTAATACTCCGCGATGCACCGTATCTTGAGATATCTCGATATATGTCTAATTTATCTTGAGATACTCCATGTTGAGATATCACATTTTATCTTGAGATATCTCAATTTTTATTGAGATATTTGTATTGAGATATCTCAATTAATCTCAAGATATCTCAAGATATCTCAAGTTATCTTGAGATAACTGTCTTGAGATATCTTAAGTTGTTTTGAGATAATTATCTTGAGATATCTCAATGTGTCTTGAGTCATTGATATCACAAAATAAATAGAGATATATCTTACAATTTCTCAAGATGTATCGCAACTTATCGTGAGATATCTAACTTGCGATATCTCAAGATCCCATGTGTCTTGCGGTTGGTATATGCAATTTTAGTAGGATTTTCTAAGTCTGAGGTGGGCTTTTTGCCATTTAAAAACTAACCATTGGTGTAATTCTTGGGTTTGCCATAACACTGTTTCAATATATGTACAGTTTGCTAATGGTAACGTCCCATTTAAGTACTGGTTGCTATGGTATTTTGATGTCATAGTAAAATGACGTTAAACATAGAATAGCATGTCGGGTGACGTCATGTCACATGACGTCATTATGTCGTGTCGCGTTAAAATAAAAAAAAATCGCATAAGATAGCGGCTTTATATAAATCGGGTTATAGGAGGCAACTTTTTAGAGAGGAAATGACTTCTGATTGCAAATTTCAGACCTTTTTCATGCTATGGAAAAAAAACAGACCGAAAGAAAAAAGTTTGCAAAAAAGCTGTTAAAAAGGCTATTTCAGTGTTATCTTAAAAAGGTGCTGTTAGGCCAATTTTTGGACAATCGCAATAATACGTATGTCAAGACGTCCGGAATAAATTCGCGAAATGGAAAAAGGGGCGTTTCAATTTTTTTTAACGGACAACTTTCCCTTAAGGGGGCACTCCTCAGTTTCGCATGAATGTCCATGGTGTAAATCAGAAAGAAATCAACTAAGCATCTTTTAGGTCCATTGATGGTCTTTATAATAATTATGAAGCACATGTTTGATGTTTTTTTCAGTTTTGATTACTTCTAACTTTATTTTGGTGTATTGGAATATGCATTCTTTGGGTTTTTTGGAGGCTATAAATAGAAAAATGTGAACCAATCAAAAACTTTCTAAAAGTAGTTAAAATGGCTGATTTTCACTGACGAGGAGATCAGCGTGGAATAACTTTTTAAAATGCCGGACTAGGTATGTAAAATTTAGCATTTCCTGATATGCAAGAGCATTATGAGTGCAGACATGACCCTGATATGTGTAGGAAAATTTTTTATTTTTATTTATTGACATTTGAAATATTGCTAAAATTGCATTTTTAGCATGTTTTAAGGGGTGGGGTAATCTTAAAGAAATGGGACTAAAGTTGTTCAGAAAATGCTTTTTGATACTTTTATTTGGTATGGAAACATGGGTAATTTTATTGTCTTCTAAGAAATGTATGACACAATGATGATGTGATTTATTTTTGCTCAAGGATTCAGGCTAAGAGCTTGTCAAGTGTTTGATGATTGAGAAATGTACATTAAACTGTGGAGTGCCCCCTTAAGGGTCAAACCTTTTTTTACTAAAACAGTCAAATGAAGGATTTTTTGTCTGTATTTCAACATATTTTCAAATTTTGTTACCATTCGGTTTGTTTGCGAAGAGAACTACTTCGGTTAGAATGTAATTTGTCGATAAGGCAAACCCGCATTGCTACGAAACCCAGATTATGAACACCTCGGTAAAATATGTATATTGTAATACTCCGCGATGCACCGTATCTTGAGATATCTCGATATATGTCTAATTTATCTTGAGATACTCCATGTTGAGATATCACATTTTATCTTGAGATATCTCAATTTTTATTGAGATATTTGTATTGAGATATCTCAATTAATCTCAAGATATCTCAAGATATCTCAAGTTATCTTGAGATAACTGTCTTGAGATATCTTAAGTTGTTTTGAGATAATTATCTTGAGATATCTCAATGTGTCTTGAGTCATTGATATCACAAAATAAATAGAGATATATCTTACAATTTCTCAAGATGTATCGCAACTTATCGTGAGATATCTAACTTGCGATATCTCAAGATCCCATGTGTCTTGCGGTTGGTATATGCAATTTTAGTAGGATTTTCTAAGTCTGAGGTGGGCTTTTTGCCATTTAAAAACTAACCATTGGTGTAATTCTTGGGTTTGCCATAACACTGTTTCAATATATGTACAGTTTGCTAATGGTAACGTCCCATTTAAGTACTGGTTGCTATGGTATTTTGATGTCATAGTAAAATGACGTTAAACATAGAATAGCATGTCGGGTGACGTCATGTCACATGACGTCATTATGTCGTGTCGCGTTAAAATAAAAAAAAATCGCATAAGATAGCGGCTTTATATAAATCGGGTTATAGGAGGCAACTTTTTAGAGAGGAAATGACTTCTGATTGCAAATTTCAGACCTTTTTCATGCTATGGAAAAAAAACAGACCGAAAGAAAAAAGTTTGCAAAAAAGCTGTTAAAAAGGCTATTTCAGTGTTATCTTAAAAAGGTGCTGTTAGGCCAATTTTTGGACAATCGCAATAATACGTATGTCAAGACGTCCGGAATAAATTCGCGAAATGGAAAAAGGGGCGTTTCAATTTTTTTTAACGGACAACTTTCCCTTAAGGGGGCACTCCTCAGTTTCGCATGAATGTCCATGGTGTAAATCAGAAAGAAATCAACTAAGCATCTTTTAGGTCCATTGATGGTCTTTATAATAATTATGAAGCACATGTTTGATGTTTTTTTCAGTTTTGATTACTTCTAACTTTATTTTGGTGTATTGGAATATGCATTCTTTGGGTTTTTTGGAGGCTATAAATAGAAAAATGTGAACCAATCAAAAACTTTCTAAAAGTAGTTAAAATGGCTGATTTTCACTGACGAGGAGATCAGCGTGGAATAACTTTTTAAAATGCCGGACTAGGTATGTAAAATTTAGCATTTCCTGATATGCAAGAGCATTATGAGTGCAGACATGACCCTGATATGTGTAGGAAAATTTTTTATTTTTATTTATTGACATTTGAAATATTGCTAAAATTGCATTTTTAGCATGTTTTAAGGGGTGGGGTAATCTTAAAGAAATGGGACTAAAGTTGTTCAGAAAATGCTTTTTGATACTTTTATTTGGTATGGAAACATGGGTAATTTTATTGTCTTCTAAGAAATGTATGACACAATGATGATGTGATTTATTTTTGCTCAAGGATTCAGGCTAAGAGCTTGTCAAGTGTTTGATGATTGAGAAATGTACATTAAACTGTGGAGTGCCCCCTTAAGGGTCAAACCTTTTTTTACTAAAACAGTCAAATGAAGGATTTTTTGTCTGTATTTCAACATATTTTCAAATTTTGTTACCATTCGGTTTGTTTGCGAAGAGAACTACTTCGGTTAGAATGTAATTTGTCGATAAGGCAAACCCGCATTGCTACGAAACCCAGATTATGAACACCTCGGTAAAATATGTATATTGTAATACTCCGCGATGCACCGTATCTTGAGATATCTCGATATATGTCTAATTTATCTTGAGATACTCCATGTTGAGATATCACATTTTATCTTGAGATATCTCAATTTTTATTGAGATATTTGTATTGAGATATCTCAATTAATCTCAAGATATCTCAAGATATCTCAAGTTATCTTGAGATAACTGTCTTGAGATATCTTAAGTTGTTTTGAGATAATTATCTTGAGATATCTCAATGTGTCTTGAGTCATTGATATCACAAAATAAATAGAGATATATCTTACAATTTCTCAAGATGTATCGCAACTTATCGTGAGATATCTAACTTGCGATATCTCAAGATCCCATGTGTCTTGCGGTTGGTATATGCAATTTTAGTAGGATTTTCTAAGTCTGAGGTGGGCTTTTTGCCATTTAAAAACTAACCATTGGTGTAATTCTTGGGTTTGCCATAACACTGTTTCAATATATGTACAGTTTGCTAATGGTAACGTCCCATTTAAGTACTGGTTGCTATGGTATTTTGATGTCATAGTAAAATGACGTTAAACATAGAATAGCATGTCGGGTGACGTCATGTCACATGACGTCATTATGTCGTGTCGCGTTAAAATAAAAAAAAATCGCATAAGATAGCGGCTTTATATAAATCGGGTTATAGGAGGCAACTTTTTAGAGAGGAAATGACTTCTGATTGCAAATTTCAGACCTTTTTCATGCTATGGAAAAAAAACAGACCGAAAGAAAAAAGTTTGCAAAAAAGCTGTTAAAAAGGCTATTTCAGTGTTATCTTAAAAAGGTGCTGTTAGGCCAATTTTTGGACAATCGCAATAATACGTATGTCAAGACGTCCGGAATAAATTCGCGAAATGGAAAAAGGGGCGTTTCAATTTTTTTTAACGGACAACTTTCCCTTAAGGGGGCACTCCTCAGTTTCGCATGAATGTCCATGGTGTAAATCAGAAAGAAATCAACTAAGCATCTTTTAGGTCCATTGATGGTCTTTATAATAATTATGAAGCACATGTTTGATGTTTTTTTCAGTTTTGATTACTTCTAACTTTATTTTGGTGTATTGGAATATGCATTCTTTGGGTTTTTTGGAGGCTATAAATAGAAAAATGTGAACCAATCAAAAACTTTCTAAAAGTAGTTAAAATGGCTGATTTTCACTGACGAGGAGATCAGCGTGGAATAACTTTTTAAAATGCCGGACTAGGTATGTAAAATTTAGCATTTCCTGATATGCAAGAGCATTATGAGTGCAGACATGACCCTGATATGTGTAGGAAATTTTTTTATTTTTATTTATTGACATTTGAAATATTGCTAAAATTGCATTTTTAGCATGTTTTAAGGGGTGGGGTAATCTTAAAGAAATGGGACTAAAGTTGTTCAGAAAATGCTTTTTGATACTTTTATTTGGTATGGAAACATGGGTAATTTTATTGTCTTCTAAGAAATGTATGACACAATGATGATGTGATTTATTTTTGCTCAAGGATTCAGGCTAAGAGCTTGTCAAGTGTTTGATGATTGAGAAATGTACATTAAACTGTGGAGTGCCCCCTTAATTAAGGGTCAAACCTTTTTTTACTAAAACAGTCAAATGAAGGATTTTTTGTCTGTATTTCAACATATTTTCAAATTTTGTTACCATTCGGTTTGTTTGCGAAGAGAACTACTTCGGTTAGAATGTAATTTGTCGATAAGGCAAACCCGCATTGCTACGAAACCCAGATTATGAACACCTCGGTAAAATATGTATATTGTAATACTCCGCGATGCACCGTATCTTGAGATATCTCGATATATGTCTAATTTATCTTGAGATACTCCATGTTGAGATATCACATTTTATCTTGAGATATCTCAATTTTTATTGAGATATTTGTATTGAGATATCTCAATTAATCTCAAGATATCTCAAGATATCTCAAGTTATCTTGAGATAACTGTCTTGAGATATCTTAAGTTGTTTTGAGATAATTATCTTGAGATATCTCAATGTGTCTTGAGTCATTGATATCACAAAATAAATAGAGATATATCTTACAATTTCTCAAGATGTATCGCAACTTATCGTGAGATATCTAACTTGCGATATCTCAAGATCCCATGTGTCTTGCGGTTGGTATATGCAATTTTAGTAGGATTTTCTAAGTCTGAGGTGGGCTTTTTGCCATTTAAAAACTAACCATTGGTGTAATTCTTGGGTTTGCCATAACACTGTTTCAATATATGTACAGTTTGCTAATGGTAACGTCCCATTTAAGTACTGGTTGCTATGGTATTTTGATGTCATAGTAAAATGACGTTAAACATAGAATAGCATGTCGGGTGACGTCATGTCACATGACGTCATTATGTCGTGTCGCGTTAAAATAAAAAAAAATCGCATAAGATAGCGGCTTTATATAAATCGGGTTATAGGAGGCAACTTTTTAGAGAGGAAATGACTTCTGATTGCAAATTTCAGACCTTTTTCATGCTATGGAAAAAAAACAGACCGAAAGAAAAAAGTTTGCAAAAAAGCTGTTAAAAAGGCTATTTCAGTGTTATCTTAAAAAGGTGCTGTTAGGCCAATTTTTGGACAATCGCAATAATACGTATGTCAAGACGTCCGGAATAAATTCGCGAAATGGAAAAAGGGGCGTTTCAATTTTTTTTAACGGACAACTTTCCCTTAAGGGGGCACTCCTCAGTTTCGCATGAATGTCCATGGTGTAAATCAGAAAGAAATCAACTAAGCATCTTTTAGGTCCATTGATGGTCTTTATAATAATTATGAAGCACATGTTTGATGTTTTTTTCAGTTTTGATTACTTCTAACTTTATTTTGGTGTATTGGAATATGCATTCTTTGGGTTTTTTGGAGGCTATAAATAGAAAAATGTGAACCAATCAAAAACTTTCTAAAAGTAGTTAAAATGGCTGATTTTCACTGACGAGGAGATCAGCGTGGAATAACTTTTTAAAATGCCGGACTAGGTATGTAAAATTTAGCATTTCCTGATATGCAAGAGCATTATGAGTGCAGACATGACCCTGATATGTGTAGGAAAATTTTTTATTTTTATTTATTGACATTTGAAATATTGCTAAAATTGCATTTTTAGCATGTTTTAAGGGGTGGGGTAATCTTAAAGAAATGGGACTAAAGTTGTTCAGAAAATGCTTTTTGATACTTTTATTTGGTATGGAAACATGGGTAATTTTATTGTCTTCTAAGAAATGTATGACACAATGATGATGTGATTTATTTTTGCTCAAGGATTCAGGCTAAGAGCTTGTCAAGTGTTTGATGATTGAGAAATGTACATTAAACTGTGGAGTGCCCCCTTAAGGGTCAAACCTTTTTTTACTAAAACAGTCAAATGAAGGATTTTTTGTCTGTATTTCAACATATTTTCAAATTTTGTTACCATTCGGTTTGTTTGCGAAGAGAACTACTTCGGTTAGAATGTAATTTGTCGATAAGGCAAACCCGCATTGCTACGAAACCCAGATTATGAACACCTCGGTAAAATATGTATATTGTAATACTCCGCGATGCACCGTATCTTGAGATATCTCGATATATGTCTAATTTATCTTGAGATACTCCATGTTGAGATATCACATTTTATCTTGAGATATCTCAATTTTTATTGAGATATTTGTATTGAGATATCTCAATTAATCTCAAGATATCTCAAGATATCTCAAGTTATCTTGAGATAACTGTCTTGAGATATCTTAAGTTGTTTTGAGATAATTATCTTGAGATATCTCAATGTGTCTTGAGTCATTGATATCACAAAATAAATAGAGATATATCTTACAATTTCTCAAGATGTATCGCAACTTATCGTGAGATATCTAACTTGCGATATCTCAAGATCCCATGTGTCTTGCGGTTGGTATATGCAATTTTAGTAGGATTTTCTAAGTCTGAGGTGGGCTTTTTGCCATTTAAAAACTAACCATTGGTGTAATTCTTGGGTTTGCCATAACACTGTTTCAATATATGTACAGTTTGCTAATGGTAACGTCCCATTTAAGTACTGGTTGCTATGGTATTTTGATGTCATAGTAAAATGACGTTAAACATAGAATAGCATGTCGGGTGACGTCATGTCACATGACGTCATTATGTCGTGTCGCGTTAAAATAAAAAAAAATCGCATAAGATAGCGGCTTTATATAAATCGGGTTATAGGAGGCAACTTTTTAGAGAGGAAATGACTTCTGATTGCAAATTTCAGACCTTTTTCATGCTATGGAAAAAAAACAGACCGAAAGAAAAAAGTTTGCAAAAAAGCTGTTAAAAAGGCTATTTCAGTGTTATCTTAAAAAGGTGCTGTTAGGCCAATTTTTGGACAATCGCAATAATACGTATGTCAAGACGTCCGGAATAAATTCGCGAAATGGAAAAAGGGGCGTTTCAATTTTTTTTAACGGACAACTTTCCCTTAAGGGGGCACTCCTCAGTTTCGCATGAATGTCCATGGTGTAAATCAGAAAGAAATCAACTAAGCATCTTTTAGGTCCATTGATGGTCTTTATAATAATTATGAAGCACATGTTTGATGTTTTTTTCAGTTTTGATTACTTCTAACTTTATTTTGGTGTATTGGAATATGCATTCTTTGGGTTTTTTGGAGGCTATAAATAGAAAAATGTGAACCAATCAATAACTTTCTAAAAGTAGTTAAAATGGCTGATTTTCACTGACGAGGAGATCAGCGTGGAATAACTTTTTAAAATGCCGGACTAGGTATGTAAAATTTAGCATTTCCTGATATGCAAGAGCATTATGAGTGCAGACATGACCCTGATATGTGTAGGAAAATTTTTTATTTTTATTTATTGACATTTGAAATATTGCTAAAATTGCATTTTTAGCATGTTTTAAGGGGTGGGGTAATCTTAAAGAAATGGGACTAAAGTTGTTCAGAAAATGCTTTTTGATACTTTTATTTGGTATGGAAACATGGGTAATTTTATTGTCTTCTAAGAAATGTATGACACAATGATGATGTGATTTATTTTTGCTCAAGGATTCAGGCTAAGAGCTTGTCAAGTGTTTGATGATTGAGAAATGTACATTAAACTGTGGAGTGCCCCCTTAAGGGTCAAACCTTTTTTTACTAAAACAGTCAAATGAAGGATTTTTTGTCTGTATTTCAACATATTTTCAAATTTTGTTACCATTCGGTTTGTTTGCGAAGAGAACTACTTCGGTTAGAATGTAATTTGTCGATAAGGCAAACCCGCATTGCTACGAAACCCAGATTATGAACACCTCGGTAAAATATGTATATTGTAATACTCCGCGATGCACCGTATCTTGAGATATCTCGATATATGTCTAATTTATCTTGAGATACTCCATGTTGAGATATCACATTTTATCTTGAGATATCTCAATTTTTATTGAGATATTTGTATTGAGATATCTCAATTAATCTCAAGATATCTCAAGATATCTCAAGTTATCTTGAGATAACTGTCTTGAGATATCTTAA
>JAWPHD010011276.1:0-85393 GCA_037043455.1 Cyrtodaria siliqua
GTGTATAATTTCGTTAACATAATTATATACGTATATTGTGCTTTATAATCTCAAAGTTACAGTGTCCCTTTAAACAGAGAAATTCTTTTTTATTTAAATAAATATATTTTAATTAAATTTGGTTGTTGTGTATTAAATGTTTGTCAACATATAGGTTATATAACTGATGCAATTATCCAGTTTGTCAACTTGTATTACATTTTAATCTAAGGGTATCATGTTTTATTATGATTTGATTTAGACACATTATATGGGAGACTCTGCCTTTTTGTAAGTCATCTTAAATAGTTTTACGCATTAGTGAGATGCCTTCTTATAAATCATCTAACAAACTGTATACAAATGCTGTCAGTGATAAATGGGCATGCCTAACTTCCCAACATCTGTTTATTATTATAATAATTACATATAATACTACAATTATCACAGGGTGGCACAAGTCATACAATAGTCATATAATACGACTGGGATGGTACTATGTTCTCACCTAAAGTGACAGACTTGTCGCTCCTGTGACCCTGGCTGAGATAAATCTTAGACAAGATAAACGTGCAGTGACTTCCTTATAGACACAATTCAGAAATGCCCAAAGAGGTGAAGAGACTCATTTCTTTTGCAATTGGTAGCTAGCAATTGGCATTTTGAATTGTTGTTTAATGGTTCATCAACACATTATGTTGTGTAATGGTTCATCAACACACTATGTTGTTTAATGGTTCATCAACACATTATATCAATTTTCCAAGCAGTGGTGAGTGCCCCAGAAAGAGGTGATTTTGTTTGTTTGTATGTAACTTACGGTGTGGGAGTGGAATAACACCATTCTATATTTTCGATATACCACTAGTTATATAAGTATGCAAATAAGCCTAGTATGCACTGTCAAAAAAAAAGAAAAGATAATGACTATGATCCATGGTTTATGTCCGTTTCCTGTGTTAAAGCGACAGGCAAAATGCAATATAAGTCGATATGTGATAATATAGTATCTAACATTCATTCTCATTCATTATTGAATTTATTAAACTTGTTAGCAAAAATGATATAATGCTCGGCAAGAGCCTCGCATTATATCATTTTGCCAACTCATTTAATAAATTCAATAATGAGTGAGTACTCATGTAAGATCCTCTATTAACGTGATTTTCAACATGTAAGGTTATATATGACGGTCGATTTATTTTGTGGTGGAGGCAGACCACCCACTTTTTCTCGGTAGAACCAGTACTGTATACCTCCCGTCTCTTTCCCACTTACAAGTCAAGCTCCCAATGGGATTCGAACCCGCAACATCGTCAACCCTCGGCCACGGAGATGCTAACAGAAAGATAGGAAGAATATACATAATAACCCAGTTACTTTGCCTTTCTCTTATTATCAAAAAAATATTTCCCCTAATAGCAGAGTACGGGCACTATGCAAAATGTCAAGGGGTCGCCCTTATAAAATTAAAAGAAAAAGGGTTATTATGGTTAAAAAGATTGAAATATATATATCAGTTGGTTTTTTTTATTATTTTTTTTTATTTTGAGATACAAAATATCAACAAGAGGTCAATCACCTTGAAGCTCTACTGATAGATTTTGATAGCTAGATCAGCATTCCTGTGAAGTTTCATAAAAATCTGTCAAGTAGTTTCAGAGGAGTAGTCGCTACAAGTTGAAGTTTTACTATATAACTCTAGGTAAACAAAGATAGCCACTGGCAGTCATGTTTAATGTCAAATCAAAATAATGTTCGACAAGGATCAACATCTTGTCATTTCAGAAAAAGTCCCATATCAATATCACTTACAGTTTTCAAGAAGTAGTCGCTACAAACTTGTTTTTAAAAATCTGTTTAGCCGTAGTGGCCATTTTGAATTTCCGGCCGACCTGAAATTGTGCTTGGATCAACTAGACATCAAGAGCAACATTCCTGTGAAGTTTCATGAAAATCCGTCAAGTAGTTTCAGAGGACTTAGTCGCTACAAATTTTTACTATACAAACTCTATGTAAACAAAGATGGCCACTGGTGCCCATGTTTAATGTCGAATCAAAATAATTTTCGACAAGGATCAACATCATGTCATGCTGATCATTTTAGAAAAAGTTCCATATCAATATCACTTACAGTTTTCAAGAAGTAGTCGCTACAAACTTTGTTTTTAGCCATGGAGGCCATCTTGAATTTCCGGCCGACCTAAAAAAATTCTGGGATCAATTAGACACCAAGAGCAACATTTCTGTGAAGTTCCATAAAAATTCGTCAAGTAGCTTCAGAGGAGTAGTCGCTTCTTTTTTTTTAACTATATAAATCTATGTAAACAAAGATGTCCGCTAGCGGCCATGTTTAAAGTCGCATCAAAATACATTTCGACAAGGATCAACATCATGTCATGCTGATCATTTTAGAAAACGTCCCATATCAATATCACTTACAGTTTTCAAGAAGTAGTCGCTACAAATTCATTTATTTTAAATCTATTTATAGCCGTGGCGGCCACCTTGAATTTCCGGCCAGCCTGAAATTTTTCTAGGATCAACTAGACATCAAGAGCAACATTCCTGTGAAGTTTCATGAACATCCGTCAAGTAGTTTCAGAGGAGTAGTCGCTACAAGTTTTTACTATTTAACTCTATGTAAACAAAGATGGCCACTGGCAGCCATGTTTAACGTCGAATCAAAGAAATGTTCGACAAGGATCAACATCATGTCATGCTGATCTTTTTAGAAAAAGTCCCATATCAATATCACTTATAGTTTTCAAGAAGTAGTCGCTACAAACTTATTTTTTAAAAATCTATTTTTAGCTGTGGTGGCTATCTTGAATTTCTGGCTGTCCTGAAATTTTGCTATGATCAATTAGACATCAAGAGCAACATTCCTGTAAAGTTTCATGAAAATCCGCCAAGTAGTTTCAGAGGAGTAGTCGCTACAAGTTTTTACTATATAACCCTATGTAAACAAAGATGGCCACTGGCAGCCATGTTTAACTTTGAATCAAAACGATTTTTGACAAGAACCTACATCATGTCATGCTGATCATTTTAGAAAAAGTCCCATATCAATATCACTTATAGTTTTCAAGAAGTAGTCGCTACAAACTTGTATTTTAAAAATCTATTTTTAGCTTTGGTGGCCATCAACATGAATATTTGCTAGGATCAACTAGACTTCATGGGCAACATTTCTGTAAAGTTTCATGAATATCCATCCAGTAGTTTCAGAGCAGTAGTCGCTACAAATAAAAGTTTACGGACAGACAGACGGACGGACGGACAGACGACGGACGCCGCATCACGGCATAAGCTCTGCTGATCAGAGTCTGCTGATCTCTGATCAGTCAAGCTAAAAATGTAATTATTTATTTTAAGGCTAGTGGGGTGCTCTTATTAGTGGATATACGGTAGATTCCTATGATTCCTTAAGGTGTTTGGAGGACAGACTTCAATACAAAGGTCAATGCCTGGTTTATGTTCCCAGGTGAGACGAAGAGAATGGTCTTGCCTAAGGACACACCACAGTGGTCGGCTTTTCAAGCTGGAAGCTACCAGCAGTGGATTTAGAGTCTGTACGCTTTCCCCTAGGCCACCACAGCTCTTTGATCTAAATGTTATCTTTTATGTAATCTAAACCTATTGAAAGGAATAATTCCAAGACATGTTAAAATAACTTGCATCAGGCTGAAAATTTCCTATCACATAGCACGAATTATGTTCTCTTCTAGCATTTCTCTCACACAAATGGCTGGAATTAATTCTCATTTCCTGTATTTGAATAATGTCAAATCGAAATGTATACTGTCATAACGATTGATTAATATCAAAACAAGTGACAACTGAGTGTGATTATGACCATTCAGTGGTTCTCACTAATGTCAACAAATGTTTGATACAAACACAATGGAAAGATGAAGGGTAATTCAGTAAGTAATATTCGGAGTTATGAGCCAGGAATTAACATGTCGCCAGTACATAGATATCTCCGCCCTATTGTTGATGTCGGAGTATACTGACAATAGTTTATATTATAACATAGTTGCACGTGCTTTATTATACAGTGACATGTGCTGTTGTTTGTTGGAGGTATTTTTTTGGTTTGATTGGTTGAAATGGATAAAATAATGATTGACCACTGGCGACATGTTAATTAGGTTGCAGGTTCAAGTTTTACGAAAAGGGGCATAACTCTGCCCAACTGATATTCAGAGTCATTGGACAATCATGTCAATGGCATTGAGCAATTTGATGAGGATTAATGTATAAAGTTTCATGACCATAGGTCAATATTTTTATACCCAAGTTTTGAAAAAAACAGAAACACAACGAAATTAAACCAAATTTAGGGTATGACTTCACCATATGATGACGGCATGCATGAGCAAATTATTTTAGGCTCCGAGGGGGGGGGGGGGGGGGGGGGGGGGGGGGATAATTATGATCATTTTTGATAATTATGTCTCAAATGACGCATAATGATGATGGGATTACACTGTATACATTTGTTTCCTCCTATGTCATCGGTGGGGCCTGGAGGAAGGGGCATTAAACACACTAATAATTCAATAATGGTGTGATTTTTTCATATTTTTACACATTAAAATGATCTATTATTTAAAACTTGGAGTGTAATGGGGCATAACTCTGGTATTACTTGGTCGATTCTGACGTCGAAACGATATGCACATCTTGACATCGAAGGTAAGCATCCAGTAAAGTTTCGAAGCAATCGGTTGAAAAGTGTGGAAGGAGATAAACACACGAGATATTTTCACGTAAAATTTTATGAAAAAGGGGCATAACTCCGGTAATACTTGGTCGATTTTGATGCCGAAGCGAAATGCACATCTTGACATCATAGGTAAGCATCTTGTAAAGTTTCGACGCAATCGGTTGAAAAGTGTGGGAGGAGATACACACACAGAAAGACAGAAGGACGGATGGACATGGCTAATGCCACATGTATATGCCCGCTCACCATTCAGTGGTGGGGGCATAAAAAATCAACCAATCCCCTGAGCGTATCTGAATGGTGTTTTACATTGTTTTTAGAACATATTAGGCCATATATGACAGTTGATTTGTTTGTGGTAGACCATCCCATTTTTCCTGGATAGAACCAGTACTGTCTATACCTCCTATCATCCATTAGAATAGACACTTTCTCACTTGAAAAGTCGAGCTGCCAGTGGGAGACAAATCCGCTGCAATTCTAAACACAGCATCTTTACTATCCGGTCAAGGAGGCATGGAGTCACTTAAGCGTATATGGTCTCTGCTTGTATTGTAATGTGCTGTAACACGTCCACTCTCACCAATTTATGTATGCAAGTGTTAGCATTGAAACAAATGACAGCTTACCTGGACACTTGGCAGCGACCACATCTAGTCGGTACCGTGTGTTTGGAGTATTTTCAGGTATACGAGGGGATATATTGATGAGATTGCCACTGGCGTTGTACAGTTTGAGTATGTCACTTGACCCTGCCTCTGCTGCCGAGCGAAACGTCTCTGAAACAGAATACAGACAAACTGAACGCATTTGTTAAATATTCAGGATTATCGTCGGTCGGCATCTAAAACCTCACACTGTAAGAAATGATTATCTAGCGTAGTCAAAATTTAGCGCAGTGGACAGTTTTCGATGGTTTTGGGCATATTAGCGCAATGATGAATTAGTGCTCAGCCACAAACACTCTTTTAATTTTGCGTTATATCATGCTCCGCAGAATTCCGGCAATTTCCGATTATTCCCGATCAGTCATCATGACGCAGTAGTTTCCTTTTATTTTTATATCATACCTTCAGGCTATCAATACAATTGTTTTGTATTGCTATTACAGCATTTTCATTTCTGAGTGAACACATCTTATAAACTCAGTAATTAACAAGTTCAGCAAACTACTAACTATTGATAAAACAGTGTTGGCGAGTTAATTCGATAATAACCATGGAAATTGCAGACGCTCATTCATTAAATAGATATATGTTAACAGTACACAGACAACTAATAGCACAGATTGATATTGACATCACAAAATGCAGACTTCATGAAAATATTGTGCCATTGACCAATAGAAGCATATTTTGACCTATGGCCCTACTGACTCCAAAATGATATAGGTGTGATCAACCCAAATAAAATTGTGTACACTAAGTCTCATAAAGATTGGTCCAGTATTTAAATCAACAAAATTCTTGGATGTAAATTTAACAAATGCTGACATTGACACAGGATATACAACATAATTAGTTTTGCAAACTAGGATGATGTGCCCATTCAGTAAAATGTAGCAGTTGCATAGGTCTAATGGGTGTAAATTACCCCCTGGAAGATACACGTTCAATCGCACCATCTCATGTGACGTACAGAAAACCCAATGCATTGTTTACTCAGCATGGGCAAACAGTATCTAATTAACAAGGTCCTTCAACTTTTACTACCCTGACAACACTTAATTAGCAATATCATGAATACAGTCTAACTGCGTCATGTTTAAGCAATTCCTTTTGTTAAGGTAGCTTTCCCCACCAACAACAACCAGCCAGCTGCCAAGCCCAAAAACTGAACAGTCGAATTAAGAGTTACCAACTCATAATTAGTTTTACATATTCTGTCACTGATAATTTAAGAACCCGTGATAAAAACTATATTTTAATCGGCACCTATGCCTTATTACATGACCTGAACAGAGTTTTGATCAATGGATTTGTGGTGTAATTCTGCCGTTATTTGGCGGGTAAACTTCTTTAAAGCAAATCTAAGCTAAGACCTAATAAGCGATCAATTTTGTCAAGCCTTCCAATTGGAAATGAAATGGGGTCATTTTATGCATTTTTACCCATGTAATAAGGTCGTATTTGACAGTGACCTCAGAGGAAGCAATATTCCCTTCAGCTAAATCTCATAAAGATTGGTCCAGTATTTAATCTGACAACAAAATTCTCATTATGGATGTAAATTTAACCAAGGCTAACGTTGACACAAGATTATACAACATAATTAGTTTTACAAAATACGATGACGTGGTCTGACGAGTGTAAATTACCCCCTGGAAGACACACATTCAATCGCACCATCTCATGTGACGTACAGACAACCCATGCATTGCTCACTCAGCATGGGCAAACAGTATTTAATTAACAAGGTCCTTCAATTTACTACCCTGATAACACTTCATTAGCAATATCATAATTATCATGAATATAGTTAATCTGCATCATGTTTAAGCAACTCCTTTTGTTAAGGTAGCTTTCCCACCAACAACAGCCAAATTTTACAACATATGTACACCGTTTCTAAACCTACTGACTGATGACAAGGTATATATGTATACCGTACATATTTTGAGAATCCAAAGTCTTATAGACACAATATAAATGGCTTTAACAAACCAGGCCAAACCCCAAAACTGGAGCAGGGAATTAAAGAGTTACCAACTCATAATTAATTTTACACATATTCAATCACTGGTATTTTAAGAACCTAAAAAACTATACTTTTAATCGGCACATACATGTATACATTATTATAGACCTGAACACCTGGATAGAGTCTTGATAAATGGTTTTGTAGTATAATTTTGCCGTTAATTTGGCAGGATAGTTTCTTTAAAGCAAACATAAACATAAACAGTTGTTTTCTAAGCTAATTAAGACCTTAGATAAATGATCAATTTTGTCAAGCCTTCCAATTTGGAATAAAATGGGGTCGTTTCATGCTCCAATAACACATGTAATAAGGTTGTATTGGACAGTGAGTGACCTCAGAGGAAGCAATGATCCCCTTCAGACATGCCTCTGCCTGGGCTTGAACCCCAGTGCGGGCCACAGGTCTGCAGTGCAAAATTGCACGGCCTTATCCAATGAACTACAGAGGTCGTAACCTTCCAATCACAGTAAATGTACTGTAAATAAATCTTCAGAATTTTCAATTAACTTCATTGTGTTCTGCCTTAATTCCATTAATTCCATTAAAGCTTATATTAGCAGGATTTTATAATGGATATTTTGACAATAAAACACGTTTAAAAATATTTACTGAAAAAATGTGATAAGCTGTTTAAAATTACCTATTAAATGTTTTAATTTTTCAATATGCAAACTTTTTAATCCGAAATTGTTTTTTTATTTCATACCGCAGCAACCGCAGCAATGCCCCGTTTTAGCTTCTTGGAGAAGGGGTTGGTTGGGGTATGAAAGTTAATACTCGGACCAAGTAATGAGAGGTCCGACTTAAAATTGGAAAATAGCTCTATTAATTTTCTCTTCTCAAGACACTATAAACATAATGAATGAGCCTAACTAAATTGGGTTTTACGGCGCACCAACACAAGAAAGGTTATATGGCGCCAAACAAGAATGAACATGGCACTCGGGCTCGATCATCTTTCATTTAGTGAGATAAAATACGGAGAATGGGCTAAGAACTTTCTAACCTTCAGAACTGCACTGATAAATAAATGAACTCACTGAGACCAGACTACATCTATTGTAATATATTACATATTTCACGATAATATGTGCGGGGAAAAAAATGCTTTTTGTTCATTTTCTTTCTTTCATTCTTTCACTCTTTCAGGTAATGGGCATTAATACATGATTGTGTGATGTAATTGTTTAACTGGATAGTTTACTATTACTTTTTGACTTATTAAATATTATTGTTATTATTATTATTTATTTACTTACATTATAATATTTTTTTATTTATTTTTATTTAAATGATGTTATTCTTGTATTGGTCTAAGTTTTGTTTTGATATTTATATAACAAATTGGGTCAAAAAAAGTAGTTTCAGCTTTCTGGCTACTGAGAAATATCTCCTAGTCTTAGATATTGCCCATTAGAGAACTGAGTAGATATGATTTTTCTATTCACTGGATATTGCTATAAATCATCACAAAATATGTAATATACAACACACCTTTGTGGCACTTACACCTTCAAGGAAGTTCTGATTTTTTCCTTTCTGTTTTATTCAAATTTTCCCTCACAGAATTACGTGTTCCTGCCTTAATTCCATTAAGCAATGGGAAAGCTTATATAAGCATGATTTTATAACGGATATTTCGACAATAAAACACGTTTAAAAATATTGCGACAGCCTGTTTAAACTTACCTATAAAATGTTTTAATTTTACAATATGCAAACTTTTTTAAGCTGAAATTAAGGTTTTCTTTCACACCCCAGCCAGTCCTGTTTTCGCTTCTTGGAGAAGGGGTTGGATGGGGTATGAAAGTTAATACTCGGACCACGTAATGGGACTCCAGATCCAAAGAAAACAAACTGCTACAATACATTTTTTTTTCTTCTTTACTTCTATACCAAAAAAAAAAAAATTATTTTCATAACAAATTTAAGCTCCTTACTTATTTAGCATGTCAAAAGTTGACATGAATTATAAAATATTACACCCTATCAGATTTGCTGGTCCTAGTCATTGAACTATAAACGAACAAACTATATCTTTCAATGATTGAGCTTGAACTCTATGAGGTTAACAATTACGCCAACGTTTTCTATTCATCAGCAAGTGGCAATGTACTACACTACTTGCAGTAAGCCACAAATAATACCTGTACCAATTCAATTACGCATGAACTGCAAAAATCAATGGATATCTCATTCACAAACCCCATTATTAATTCTAAGTTGAATTAATATTGTTTAGACTTGACGTCATAGCATTCTGCCATTGTCAATACAAGAGTAAGAGATTGTTTGATTTGGGGCAACAATAATTGACCAAGTTATGAAATAATCCCTAATCGCTATGTTACAGTGTAATTTACAACATGGTATTATGTCTAGCTCTTCAGCTTACATTTATATAATATATCTAAATACTGAATAAGCATATACCATGAAAGAGTTTTGACTGACACAAACATTGAACTAGAATGGTGTTCCGTAATGGTGTTCCACAGAACACGTGTCACCTGCCATGTGCCTATTACGAGGGGTCAGCGCAAAACTATTGTAACTACATATGAATAAAGAAGGAAATACAATAGTTTTGCACTGAACCCTCAAATATAACTATAAAGTTTGAAGACAGGGATTATAACAATCCTTCAGTAATTATGGAGCAGATTTATTTTTTAAAAAGTTAAAGTTGATGAAAAAGGGGCATAAATCTGCATTGGATAATTGATAAGGAAGAATTGTATAAAGTTTCATGAAAAAAGGTATAACACTGCTGAAAGGAAAGTCAGAGTTCTTGGTCACGGGTACAATATTCCTTTTGCTTACATGAATATATGTGTGAAGTTTTATGAACATAGGTCAAATTTTTTTTAAGTTACGGCCAATTATGAGTTTGGTTAGGTTTCAGGCTAAAATTTTATGAAAGGGGGCATAACTCTGCAAAATTGAAAGTCAGAATTATTGGGTATGTGTTACAACATTTCTTGGGTTAAAATGAAGATGTGTGTGAAGTTCCATGAACATAGGTCAAATACTTTTTAAGTTATGGCCAAAGATAGGTTGCAGGTTTAAGTGTGACGGACAAAGTGATCCCTAAGTGTCTGCCATGCTATACAGGAGATACAAAAAAAAAAAAGAGTTTAATTTTATTTGAAGGACATCGATAACAAATATTTTATGGTGGGAGTCCTACATCCGCTTCCCTACACCGTAACTCTCTTACGCTCTCACCTTCCTTACCTCCCCAACCCCCTTCTTCAATAATTTCATTCCATGGACAATATTCTCAATTCTCACCACATTTCTCTCCTGTCTATAATATTTTTTCTTTTTTTTTTGTCTGCTCATTTCTTTTGCTTTCTCTCACTCTGTCTTCCGCCAGCTCTGCGTTTGTCCTCCTACTGGATGGTGATCTGTTTTGACCTACTTTCTGCTGGAGCCTCGCCGTATATTCCGTTTCTATGACGACTCTCACTGTTCACCCGCAGTTCACCTGATTTTTCTCTTTTTTCCTTTGGATTGCACTGTTTCTGGGACATTGCTGATATGTCATGTTATTGTCTATTGCTGCGAAATAGCCTCCCCATAGTACTCTATGTTACTCCATTCAAGCTACTAAGCCACTACTAGGCTACTGGCCATTGCATGCTTTAGATGCGCCATACAAATAACCAACGAATTTCTGTCTACAGCTTCCCTATCCCTATTCGGTGAACGTCGGCCTAACATCGTCACAAGGCAGCAGTGAGCTACTAACTACTCATGAAGCAAATTTGAGGGCTGAGAAGGTTTTTGCCGAAATGGTGATGAATGATAAGCAATAAGTAAATGAAACATGAAATGGAGAGACCAGCATCTGGCAGGGTTTGAACCCACGACCTTCTGCTTGTGGGCCCAGCGCTCTACCACTGGGCTATAGAGGCCTCACTGTCCTGTCTATAATCTGGTAAATAATACTTAGTATTAGATTTTGTGGAATAATCAGACTTTTAAAGTTTAAAGTCTGTTTTTGTTGTTTTAACAATTAATCCATTGATCAATTTAACTACATAAATAACTAATTATACTATTTAGGGCTTCATGTTTCTGTTCTGTACAACCAAACTGCATTTAATGATGGCAGACAATTAAAATTATATTTTGGAAACTGCCTGGCCAAGAAAAATCATTATTCTTAATTACTTTGGCGCAATCAATCATAATGAAACCATCCGGTTAATGAAAATCATTATCTAACTTTGCACCAATCGATCATATGGAAACCATCTGGCTAGGAAAAAACTTTATAACTTTGCACCAAGGAAAATCATTAATTATAACTTTGAACTTTGAACTTTGCACCAATTAATGATATGGAAACCATCTGGCTAAGGAAAATTATTATAACTTTGCACCAAGCAATTATATGAAAACCATTTGGCTAAGGAAATTCATTATAACTTGGCTAAGGAAATTCTTTATAACTTTGCATCAATTATATGGAAACATCTGTCTAAGGAAATTCATTATAACTTTGCACCAAACAATGATATGGAAACCATTTGGCTAAGGATAATTCTTATTTCTTTGGTCAAAATACAAGTGTTATAGCATTTAAAACTAAAAAAATGCACATTAAAGAACGTTTAAGCATCTATTGAGTTCAACTATTATTATGTTGTTACTGCATGCTGGGATAAAAAAACAAGAGGTCAATGACCTTGAAGCTCTACTGATTGATTTTGATTTCAGGAAGTAGTCGCTGCAGACTTGTTTTTGGAAAATCTATTTTTAACCGTGGCAGCCATCTTGAATTTTCGGCCGACCTGAAATTTTGCTAGGATCCATTAGACATTAAGAGCAACATTCCTGTGAAGTTTCATGAAAATCCGTCAAGTAGTTTCAGAGCAGTAGTCGCTACAAGTTTTCATTATATAACTCTATGTAAACAAAGATGGCCACTGGCAGCCATGTTTAACGTCAAATCAAAACGATTTTCAACAAGGACCAACATCATGTCATACTGATCATTTTAGAAAAAGTCCCATATCAATATCTCTTATAGTTTTGAAGAAGTAGTTGCTACAAACTTACTTATTTAAATCTATTTTTAGCCGTGGCGGCCATCTTGAATTTCCGGCCGACCTGAAATTTTCTAGGATCAACTAGACATCAAGAGCAACATTCCTGTGAAGTTTCATGAACAACAGTCGAGTAGTTTCAGAGGAGTAGTCGCTACAAGTTTTTACTATATAACTCTATGTAACCAAAGATGGCCACTGGCAGCCATGTTTAACATCGAATCAAAATAATTTCCCACAATGATCAACATCATGTCATGCTGATCATTTTAGAAAAAGTCCCATATCAATATCACTTATAGTTTTCAAGAAGTAGTCGCTAAGTATTCTTACGACTAAGAATGGGGTTTGTACTTAATAGTATCCATACACAACAGAGGCATTTCAACTGATATTTTATCATGTCGATCTGCATAATTCTGCCGAAAAACAGGGTGCTTGAGATAAAACCTTATCTCGGCAGTTACGTTCCTATCCTGTCAGGTGCACTTCTTTTGATGACATCGGCACTTCTTTTGATGACGTCATGGTATATTTGATGATTTCTGGGTGATTTTGAACAGAAAAAAATGGGAAAAAAGGTAAATTAAATAATTTAAACGATCAACATGATAAATAGAATATCATGTTATTGCCTGATCTCATCCAGTTGATCAGGTTCGGCACAAAAATAAATAAACCCTCAGCACTGCCTCGGGCTTCTTTTTTTTTCTCAGCCTCACCTGATAAACTGGAGATCAGGCACTAACATGATATTCTCTATATAGCAGAGTTACATCAAAAAGTGTGTCTTTGTCTGTTAAGATCATAAACCTCCTACTCAATATCTGACACTGAATCACAATTAAGGCTAATGTGTTTTTCCAATTTGTTTTACTCCACTTGACCTAAGCAGAAAGAACACCACATTCTTGATTGATACAAGCAATTAGTCCAGGCTGATACCATCTCACTGAAGCTAATGCAGCCAATTCTTTAAAGCTTTTTCCAATTAAACATTTTGCATTCTGCTAGCAAGACATGGATGAAAGTCTGATCGAAAAATTCAGGCATCCTTTGATAATTGCATGAGGTATAAGGAACTTTTAAGTCATTTTTAGCTCTACTGATCAGAGATCAGCAGAGCTTATGCCGTGGTGCGGCGTCCGTCTGTCCGTCCGTCTGTCCGTCTGTCAACTTTTTTTTGTAGCGACTACTCCTCTGAAACTACTGAATGGATTTTCATGAAACTTTACAGAAATGTTGCCCATGAAGTCTAGTTGATCCTAGCAAAAATTCATGTAGATGTGAAATCCAAGATGGCCGCCAAATCTAAAAATAGGTTTTTAAAAAAACAACAATTGTAGTAACTACTTCTTGAAAACTCTAAGGGATATTGCTATGGGACTTTTTCTAAAATGATCAGCATGACATGATGTTGGTCCTTGTCGAAAATCGTTTTGATTCGACATTAAACATGGCTGCCAGCGGCCATCTTTATATAATGAAAACTTGTAGCGACTACTCCTCTGAAACTACTTGACGGATTTTCATGAAACTTCACAGGAATGTTGCTCTTGATGTCTTATTGATCCTAGCAAAATTTCAGGTCGGCCTGAAATTCAAGATGGCCACCACGGCTAAAAATAGATTTTTAAAAAATAAGTTTGTAGCGACTACTTCTTGAAAACTATAAGAGATATTGATATGGAACTTTTTCTAAAATTATCAGCATGACATGATGGTTGTCCGAGTCGAACATTATTTTGATTCGACGTTAAACATGGCTGCCAGTGGACATCTTTGTTTACATAGAGTTATATGATGAAAACTTGTAGCGACTACTCCTCTGAAAATACTTGACGGATTTTCATGAAACTTCACACGAATGTTGCTCTTGATGTCTAATTGATCCTTGCAAAATATCAGGTCGGCCGGAAATTCAAGATGGCCGCCATGGCTAAAAATAGATTTTTAAAAAATAAGTTTGTAGCGACTACTTCTTGAAAACTATAAGAGATATTGATATGGGACTTTTTCTAAAATGATCAGCATGACATGATGGTTATCAGAGTCGAACATTATTTTGATTCAATGTTAAACATGGCTGTCAGTGGCCATCTTTGTTTACATAGAGTTATATGATGAAAACTTGTAGCGACTACTCCTCTGAAACTACTTGACGGATTTTCATGAAACTTCACAGGAATGTTGCTCTTGATGTCTAATTGATCCTAGCAAAATTTCAGGTTGGCCGGAAATTCAAGATGGCCACCACGGCTAAAAATAGATTTTCAAAAAAACAGTTTGTAGCGACTACTTCCTGAAATCAAAATCAATCAGTAGAGCTTCAAGGTCATTGACCTCTTGTTTATTTATCTACTGTAGGAATATGTTATGTCTCAGACATAGTAAATCAGAGATTTGCAACTTATGCTTGCAGATAGGAAATACTCGAAATTTCATGTATGCATGCACTTTCATTAGTAACTGTATAGAAATTGTTATTTCTTATTTTAAGCAAAGTCTGCAAATTAATGGTCTCAAATTAAAGAAAATTATGTTTGAAAAGCAGTGGTATTTTCAAAATATTTCTATGATTACTAAAACTGTCAACAAATGTTATTTAAAAAGTCAGAGCAGACTCTATTTTATGCTACTTCCTTTTGCTGTTGTAGTTTTGCGGAAACTTGTTACTGTATAGAATGTAATTTTTCATAGCACGAGTCTGCAGTGATATTATTATATTATTTAATATGAGAAAATAAAGAACAAGAATTTGTAGCTTTAAATTATCTTCTATCATACGAGACTAAGTGAAATTTGAGTAAATGACCAATCTCTTAACTTTGTAGATCTCTGGTCTGCAGTGATTCAGATGATGCAAAGTGCTAATGATTGAAACCATAAAATTATATAACTGATAAAAAACTTATGTTTGTAAAAATGCATAACTGAGATTATTGAATTGAATTTTATAATCGTACCAACAGCTGAGGTCATATGGCGGCGTTTCCAGCTTCGACTGGTTGAGGAAGACCCCAGGTGTCCCGGTCATATGGCGACGTTTCCAGCTACTATTGGTGGAGGAAGACCCCAGGTTCCCCTCCGGGCAATTTTTGTGCATGGACCTGGATAGAACCACCAACGTTCCGTAAGCCTGCTGGATAGCTTTCTCACATAAAGAACCCAAAGCGGTGAGGGGCAAGCAACTTCAAACCTGAGACTCTAACCTAATCGGCCACGGACACCTTAACAACAATTATTAAAGGAGAGTTTGAGGAGAGGCACTCTTTAAGATTTTTTCTTTTGTTCTAAACCTATTAACTAACTACGTATTGTATATATATATATATATATATAAATGTTAGCTTATAAAACACACACTAATTATGTTCACAAACATTACACACTAAACGTTATTGAATATTTACTAATTAAATGCAAGATTGTTTTATGGAATTCAATCGCGGTACAAAAAAAAAGTGCCGCTTTGTGCATTTGTACTCGCAGCCAAAACTAAAATTACACTCTCGGGTAATAATAGTGAGTGCGAGATAGTCGACGTCGCTCCTGACTGAGCTAAGCGGGCTATACATATTATGCAATACATAAGTAGAAAACGTAATGCACTAATAGAAGTCACATGATCAGCCGAAAAGGTAAATAATGTGGGACCCAAATTTGTACAAATAATAGTTAAAAACTTTTTTTTTTCAAGTTCACGAATGTATTACTACAGACTTCTTTGGGTCTATGCTCAAGTTTTCATGTGTACATTTCACTGAATAAAAGTCAGACAGTTATTTGGTTATGCTTACTTAGGGATAGTGTCCCTTTAAATGCTGAAATAAAATAAGATTAAACCAAAGGAGCATTTGTGATCAGATTCACTAGAGAAACAAGTTAAACAGATGTTTAAAATAAACAGAGCAGATAATTAATGATTAATGAAGAAAGTGAAAGAAAATCTTCATTCTAATTCACTGAAACTTATTAAAGTGCATATAGTTATTATGTCAGGTGAGCTAACAGATCTGCTATAGAGAAACCAAAATGTTTGTTTAAACGCCTTATCTCTTACACCACCTTTTCTATACCGGGATGGGTAATGTTTAATTTGTCTTTTCTGGTAGAAATCCATCATTACGTGGTCCCACCTTAATTCCATTAGCGATGGGAAAGCTTATATTAGCAGGATTTTATAACGGATATTTCGACAAAAAAACATGCCTAAAAAAATGTTTTACTGAAAAAAATGCGATAACCTGGACTTAAAATGGATGTCCCTATACTCAAAACAAACAAATTCAACACATATATGCGAAAAGACTTAAAATGGAGGTCCCTATTCTCAAAATCAAATGAAATCTCAGGGCTTGAACATTCCACTTTTCCACGCATACTAGCCAGTGGTTTGCCAGTCCAGAGTTGCATTTTCCTTGCACATAATTACGATGAAAGAAAAAACAAGCACAGCTGTTTTATATGTTTAAACTGTATTGCCTGTGATATCTTTGCATGAATCAACCTCCAGTGACAGCCTTACAGTCACAATTATTGTCCTGGCATAATTGTCTATCATTATGGGAGTGACAGACTTACAGTCATACTTATTGTCCTGGCATAATTGTCTATCAATATGGGAGTGACAGACTTACAGTCATACTTATTGTCCTGGCATAATTGTCTATCATTATGGGAGTGACAGACTTACAGTCATACTTATTGTTCCTGTCATAATTGTCTATCAATGTGGGAGTGACAGACTTACAGACATACTTATTGTCCTGGCATAATTGTCTATCAATATGGGAGTGACAGACTTACAGTCATACTTATTGTTCCTGGCATAATTGTCTATCAATGTGGGAGTGACAGACTTACAGTCATACTTATTGTCCTGGCATAATTGTCTATCAATGTGGGAGTGACAGACTTACAGTCATACTTATTGTCCTGGCATAATTGTCTATCAATAAGGGAGTGAGAGACTTACAGTCATATTTATTGTCCTGGCATAATTGTCTATCATTATGGGAGTGACAGACTTACATTCATACTTATTGTCCTGGCATAATTGTCTATCAATATGGGAGTGACAGACTTACAGTCATATTTATTGTCCTGGCATAATTGTCTATCATTATGGGAGTGACAGACTTACAGTCATACTTATTGTTCCTTTCATAATTGTCTATCAATGTGGGAGTGACAGACTTACTGCTACAATTATTGTTCCTGGCATAACTGTCTATCAATATGGGAGTGACAGACTTACAGCCATACTTATTGTCCTGGCATAATTGTCTATCAATATGGGAGTGACAGACTTACAGTCATACTTATTGTTCCTGGCATAACTGTCTATCAATATGGGAGTGACAGACTTACAGTCATACTTACTGTCCTGGCATAATTGTCTATCAATATGGGAGTGACAGACTTACTGCTACAATTATTATTCCTGGCATAATTGTCTATCAATATGGAGTGACAGACTTACAGTCATACTTATTGTCCTGGCATAACTGTCTATCAATATGGAGTGACAGCTAGACTTACTTCTACAATTATTGTTCCTGGCATTGTTGTCTATCAATATGGAGTGACAGCTAGACTTACAGTCATACTTACTGTCCTGGCATAATTGTCTATCAATATGGAGTGACAGCTAGACTTACTGCTACAATTATTGTTCCTGGTATTATTGTCCATCAATGTGGGAGTGACAGACTTACATACTTATTGTCCTGGCATAATTGTCTATCAATATGGAGTGACAGCTAGACTTACTGCTATAATTACTGTTCCTGGCATTATTGTCTATCAATGTGGGAGTGACAGACTTACAGTCATACTTATTGTTCCAGGTATAATTGTCTATCAATGGGGGAGTGACAGACTTACAGTCATACTTACTGTCCTGGCATAATTGTCAATCAATATGGGAGTGACAGACTTACTGCTACAATTATTATTCCTGGCATAATTGTCTATCAATATGGAGTGACAGACATACAGTCATACTTATTGTCCTGGCATAATTGTCTATCAATATGGGAGTGACAGACTTACAGTCATATTTATTGTCCTGGCATAATTGTCTATCATTATGGGAGTGACAGACTTACAGTCATACTTATTGTTCCTTTCATAATTGTCTATCAATGTGGGAGTGACAGACTTACTGCTACAATTATTGTTCCTGGCATAACTGTCTATCAATATGGGAGTGACAGACTTACAGTCATACTTATTGTCCTGGCATAATTGTCTATCATTATGGGAGTGACAGACTTACAGCCATACGTATTGTCCTGGCATAATTGTCTATCAATATGGGAGTGACAGACTTACTGCTACAATTATTATTCCTGGCATAATTGTCTATCAATATGGAGTGACAGACATACAGTCATACTTATTGTCCTGGCATAACTGTCTATCAATATGGGAGTGACAGACTTAGTCATATTTATTGTCCTGGCATAATTGTCTATCATTATGGGAGTGACAGACTTACAGTCATACTTATTGTTCCTTTCATAATTGTCTATCAATGTGGGAGTGACAGACTTACTGCTACAATTATTGTTCCTGGCATAACTGTCTATCAATATGGGAGTGACAGACTTACAGTCATACTTATTGTCCTGGCATAATTGTCTATCATTATGGGAGTGACAGACTTACAGCCATACTTATTGTCCTGGCATAATTGTCTATCAATATGGGAGTGACAGACTTACTGCTACAATTATTATTCCTGGCATAATTGTCTATCAATATGGAGTGACAGACTTACAGTCATACTTATTGTCCTGGCATAACTGTCTATCAATATGGAGTGACAGCTAGACTTACTGCTACAATTATTGTTCCTGGCATTGTTGTCTATCAATATGGAGTGACAGCTAGACTTACAGTCATACTTACTGTCCTGGCATAATTGTCTATCAATATGGAGTGACAGCTAGACTTACTGCTATAATTACTGTTCCTGGCATTATTGTCTATCATTATGGGAGTGACAGACTTACAGTCATACTTATTGTTCCTTTCATAATTGTCTATCAATGTGGGAGTGACAGACTTACATACTTATTGTCCTGGCATAATTGTCTATCAATATGGAGTGACAGCTGGACTTACTGCTATAATTACTGTTCCTGGCATTATTGTCTATCAATGTGGGAGTGACAGACTTACAGTCATACTTATTGTTCCTGGTATAATTGTCTATCAATGGGGGAGTGACAGACTTACAGTCATACTTACTGTCCTGGCATAATTGTCAATCAATATGGGAGTGACAGACTTACTGCTACAATTATTATTCCTGGCATAATTGTCTATCAATATGGAGTGACAGACATACAGTCATACTTATTGTCCTGGCATAATTGTCTATCATTATGGGAGTGACAGACTTACAGTCATACTTATTGTCCTGGCATAATTGTCTATCATTATGGGAGTGACAGACTTACAGTCATACTTATTGTCCTGGCATAATTGTCTATCAATATGGAGTGACAGCTAGACTTACAGTCATACTTACTGTCCTGGCATAATTGTCTATCAATATGGAGTGACAGCTAGACTTACTGCTACAATTATTGTTCCTGGCATTATTGTCCATCAATGTGGGAGTAACAGACTTACATACTTATTGTCCTGGCATAATTGTCTATCATTATGGAGTGACAGCTAGACTTACTGCTATAATTACTGTTCCTGGCATTATTGTCTATCAATGTGGGAGTGACAGACTTACAGTCATACTTACTGTTCCTGGTGTAATTGTCTATCAATGGGGGAGTGACAGACTTACAGTCATACTTATTGTTCCTGGTGTAATTGTCTATCAATGGGGGAGTGACAGACTTAATTGCTGCTACAATTATTGTTCCTGGCGTAATTGTCTATCAAGGTGGGAGTGACAGACTTACTGCTACAATTATTGTTCCTGGCATAATTGTCTATCAATGGGAGTCAGCGACAGACTTAATTACTGCTACAATTATTGTTCCTGGCGTAACTGTCTATCAATGTGGGAGTGACAGACTTACTGCTACAATTATTGTTCCTGGCATAATTGTCTATCAATGGGGGAGCGACAGACTTAATTACTGCTACAATTATTGTTTCTGGTATAACTGTCTACTATTATAAACGTCCAAGTGTTTTAAAATTCATAGGGCTAATGAAAACAAGTAATAAGAAAGAGTTGTTTAATTTATCTTGGTTTATAAAAGAAGCATTTGATTCTCGTAATGATTTTTTGTTTTATCAAAACTAGGTTTATCCTCGAATGAAAAACTATTATCAATTAATTATTTATGTTACTGCTTTTGTGATAATGAGAACAAAATTGTTTTTTTTTGTTGTTTTTTAATTTAATATTTAATTTAATTTGCGTAAGTTAAAGTTCAGTGTCATTTCCACATTTTTATTCAATTATTTAATATTTCAAATTATTCAATAATACAATTTATTTGAAACTAGTGTGCAAAATTATGTTTTTGTTGTTTGTTTGTTTTGTTTATTCTGTCACGTATAAATGTTTGCATATTGTACATGATGATAAACTTGTATAGTTTAAATCAATAAAAAATATCTGTCTGTCTGTCTATCAATATGGGAGTGACAGCCTTGTACAGTCACAATTATTTTTCCTGGCAATAATTGTCCAGGTTTTTTATATTATATGGTAAGAAGTAACATTGTATTCCCAAATATAGCTGTCATGTCCACCTGTTTCTATTGATTTGTGGCTTATCGAGCGTTTAATGCATATCATGGCTCTACAAAAAACGAACAGTGGTTTTACATTTCAATTACTAATTTGAGTCGTATACCGATAGAAAGTGTATAAAAGTTCCTTTTTAGACAATTATTTTTCTCTTTATTATTTTTCACTGATAAAAAGTCTATTTCACTGGGTATTATAAAGAAACAAACTCATTTTTCTTATTTGGTTTGGCGACCGTCATTTTGTTTTCATTTTTCATTTTTATGATTTTACCAATTTTCAGCAATCCGTATCATCCCTTTATAATAAAATCTCATAATGTTGTGTTTCTTGCAATGTCTTGGCCTTTCATCTCTCCATAAAGATTACATCTAGCATTTATAATTAAGTTACCTTAAGAAATGTTAAAAAAAGGGATATAAAACAATGTTAAAGACACATAATCTACTGAGAAAGATGATTCTAATATTTGTTGTTCTTTTTCAACATTTCTAAACATAACTCGTTAGCTGTAATAGTTATGGTTTAATTGTTTTTATTTTTCATTCTTCTGATTTTACCAATTTTCTGGCCGTTACTGGAAAATACAATTACTTATTTTGATGGCCTTATTTTTCTTTGCCTAATGGTCATATAAATATGAGAACAACAGCCTCAAGGCCACAATTATTTTCTGATTTACAAGAAAGCTTTCTTCAAAGACTTCCTATAAAGAAGCAGCATTACGTCAGTAATGAGAGAACTGATGTGGTAGAAGACAAATTATTGGAACAAAGGAAGCGTAAACCGATGTCTTATTAATATAACAAGGTTGCGCATCTTTAGCAAATTGACGCCTTCAGTCGTCTAGAGACAGCTTTCTAATCAAAGGGAGTACATCAGGCTTAACCTTGAATTCTAAATAAAACGTACCAATGAATTCATTATAAAAATACAGGGCACAAAAGTAGAGTAGAAATTCAATTTCAAACAATTTATCATTTTGACCATTCAAATATTACGCAGGACAAGTAGCTCAGAAACGTTTTTTTCTGCCCTGTAAATGCCATATTAATCAAAATGTGGTGTTAACATGGTGTTGTTTAGGTGGAACATTTGAATTCACCATAAATTTGGAATGAAGTCCGTAGTAAACTGCTTTGTAACCTCTCAGGTGCAGAACCAGGGATGGCACATATTGCTATGCAAAATCACAGACCTAATAACAAATAGAATTATTGTGTAAATTTCAAGTGGCACAGTTCGAAAATTTCACAAAATATTTCCCAACTTTAAGCACACATATATCATGAAGAGTTTTATAGATACAAGTTTCATTCAAGCCACATACCATCACAAATTTAATTTTCTTTCCAATGATACTATTTTGTTTTCTCTTACATTGAGAGCAAAAAAGGAGTTCGATGGATACTTTGACTATGTCAAAACATTGATTTTTAAGAGAAAAGCGAAAAATTATGACATTTTAAACTTTAAACATTTTTTTTATACAATTTCTTATTTTGAAAATAGACATAAATTATTATGATACCATTTTGCTATTCACTATGAATCTTTTGGATGTTTCTCATCAAAATCGGTGAATAATTGACAGAGAAGATAGAAGGAAAAGTTAAGGTACCACGTGATATTTTGGTTACTTCATTGGTTAAGATAGGAAGTTTCCTATCTGTTTATTAATATGTCTGTGGCAAAATCAATGTCCTTGCAAATAAGGTATATTCATTATGTTTAGGCCCTTTACAATCAACTATTTTTTTCAAAAATAATCTCGGAAAGGAATTATTACAGACACCATCTTGGATACTACTTTTCGGTCACTTGGGTTCAGTCAGGTGGAATAAACAATGGCGGTGCCCATAGAACCATAAGGCTGCTCCTTTTGTCATGTAAAAAAAAATTACGCAATTAATTACAAGATATTTTTTTATTTTAAACTGACTGTAAACATGATAAAATGATAAAACTTATTTCATAAGAGTATAACATTTAATAAACAATGCAGATATGTTTAAAATCAACCTTTTTATGGGTCTATTATTTTTATTACGGTTTGCCGGGGCAAATCACCCAAACCCATCTAATCAACATGTATCTTTGGAAATACCTACGAGCATTATTTCCGATGATCTACGCAAATGAGCGAGTTTGTATGATTGGGCTTAGAATAGAAAATACTGTTATGATTATGTCATTTTTAAAGGGACACATGGCAATCTTGTTTTTATTAAAACTTGCGGCATCCCATTTGTTTTTCTACATAAATTGCATTTGTTCAATCTTTAATATTAATTATAACAATGAAGCAATTTATTTTTGCATATTTCTTTCTGTTGGTTATATTTCACCAATAATACATTCAAACCTATGGTAGAATAATGAAGAAAAGTTGAACTCAAAATTGTATTTAAATCAAGCAGGTTTAAAGTCAAAACGATACTGCATTAATAAATCAAGAAAATAATTTTAGTACTTGATAAAAACTTCAAGATTGCTGTGTGTCCCTTTAAGTTGGACTCCTAGATCCCAATATATATAAAAAGCCTGATGTACCGACCCCTTTAATAGTTGCATATTTGAGACAAGTGTTCATGTAAATCTGTTGATCCGACATATCGACAGTGAAAACCGTTAGTCCACATTATTGACCTATGTTAATCTGTCTTTAAATATTGCAATTAAAAGGTGATACCGGACATAAAAGTAGCCTTTAATAGTCTCCATTTACTGAAGAGCAAACAGTCAATATATCTTTAGGAACTAGCCACTTCAGCTTTAACATGTGAACCTGGTCCAGAAAAATATTGTACTTAAATGGACTCACGGCAATCTTGAGGTTCTACATCTACCAGTGTTTTCTTTTGTTCTTCTTAACCCCACTATTCAACTGTTTTTCTAAATCTAATCAGCATTGATGGTGGGATAGGGGCTTTAACTCTCCATATATTACTAGGGCCATAGATACGCTGAGGCACACCGTCCGATATAACACCAGGCCCGTAGCTACGCTGAGGCACACCATCCAATATAACACCAGGCCCGTAGCTATGCTGAGACACATTGTCCGATATAACACCAGGCCCGTAGCTACGCTGAGGCACACCCTCCGATATAACACCAGGCCCGTAGCTACGCTGAGGCACATTGTCCGATATAACACCAGGCCCGTAGCTACGCTGAGACACAGCGTCCGAGGCAGTTGTCTCAGTAAAATTTTGGGAATGTATGCACTTTACATATAGAACTTCAGTATCAAACACGTCTTGGTTTAAACAATATTTTTATACAAATATTGTCTGGGAATGCACCAAAACACAGGAAATCACATGTAGATAACAATCGGGTGGGGGTGGGGGCCAGGTATGCTTCCACAGAACCTCTATATAAAGAGATTTGCCTCGGTTAAATTTAGGGCTGGCTACGGACCTGAACACCGTAGAAATATTCTTGCTTTCAAAATAATTTTAGGTGAAAACTAGAACTGTAAGCCAAAGGCTAACAAATACAAGGCATTAACTATATGGGAAAGAACGCTAGTAGTCTTTGCTAACGATAAGAGAACAAATTTGGTGCAAATGATATTATCATAAATTAGGCATAAGATAGAAAACAACTGTCATAAAGATTTTATAAATTTATTACATGTTTTTTTTTTCTTTTTGTAACTGATAGTTAAAAGGTTATGTAGGTGCTAAATATGCAGAAAAATGCAGAATTAGGGAAATATAACTTGTCTTACCTAATCTTTATAAATGAAATAATGAAGTCTTCTGTTAGAGGGTATGATCCCTTTGCTGGGGTATAATAGTCAAATCAACAAGAAACATGGAAATTCCATGAAAACCAGGTTTTTCAAGGTTTTTCAAGTGGAAACCATTTTTCTATTTTTAGTAACTTGACCTCAGTCACCCCAGATGCAATCCTAAGTTTCCTTTATATATAAGGTTCCTACATAGCAAGTTTCTCATTCCCCAACTAAAGTTATCAAGAGGATACTGTTTTTCTATTTTTAGTAACAGTGACATTGAACTTGACCTCAGTCACCCCAGATGCAATCCTAAGTTTCCTTCACATATAAGGGTCCTACATAGCATGTTTCTCAATCCCAACTTAAGTTATCAAGAGGATACTGTTTTTCTATTTTTAGTAACAGTGACCTTGACCCTGACCCCAGTGACCCCAAATGCAATCCCAAACTTTTCATATAAGCTACCTAAACAGCAACTTTCATTCCAATATCTCATTCAAATTATTGAGCAGAAACAATTTTACTATTTTTAGTAACAGTGACCTTGACCTTGACCCCAGGGACCCCAATGCAATCCCAAGCTTTCTTTCCATATAAGCTACATACCCTGCAAGTTTCATCGCAATATCTCTTTCCTAACAAAAGCTATTGAGTGGAAACTCTTTTTCTATTTTTAGTAACAGTGACCTTGACCCCAGTAACTACAAATGCAATCCCAAACTTCCTTTCCTTATAAGCTACCTACCCTGCAAGTTTCATCGCAATACCTCATTCCTAACAAAAGTTATTGAGCGGAAACCCTTTTGCTATTTTTAGTAACAGTGACCTTGACCCCAGTGACCCTAAATGCAATCCCAAGCTGCCGTTCCTTATAAGCTACCTACTCTGCAAGTTTCATCACAATATCTCACTGCTAACGAAAGTTATTGAGCGGAAACCTTTTTTCTATTTTTAGTAACAGTGATCTTAACCTTAACCTAGTGATCCAAAATGCAATCCCAAGCTTCCTTTCCATATAAGCTACCTACCCTGCAAGTTTCATCACAATACCCCATTCCTAACAAAAGTTATTGATCGGACAACATTGCGTCTATGGACAGACAGACACAAGCCGAATCCAGTATACCACCCCCCACTACAAACTTCGTTTGCGGGGGGTATAATAAAGCAAGATTGCCGTATTCATCTTCAATTATATATTCTAACATGACACGCGCAGTCTTTCACATACACAAAGAAGAGAAACAACTGTATGTTATTCTACGATAAAATACGGCTGTTCCACTAATTCCCCGCGTATATTTCATCCGTTGGAAGCACCAAGTTACATGACGTCACTTGGTAAATATATGTCACGAAGACAAACTCAACAGTAATTTTACTGAAATGTTAATTACAACAAACTGTCTTGCCATGCTCTCAAACCTTGCACACCCCCGATATAAACCCATCATATGCATCAGTACACATAACATTAATAAGCATCTCGAACAAGCTGAAAATGTTTGACGTCATACAGCGCAAGCTATAGGACGTAAGCAATGACTTCATTGTTTGTCACGCGACTACTAGTGAATTTAAACATACTGTACCGCGCAGAACTTTGCATACGGGGGCACCCAATGGAACAGTTAGGAGTTCGGATACGTAGCAATTAAATCACGAGTGCTTTAGTACCTGTATTTTATCGGTGAATATAATACAGTTAGTCGTTCGGATGCGAGTAATTAAATCACTTGTGCATTATTGTTTCTTAAATACTAAGTACATGTATACTGTTTTCCAGCATGGCCTAGGGTAGAGCGTCAGGAGGGAAGTCGTGGATTCTATCATCGGCCAATGACTTTATAAGGCTACGATACTCTACACTTCTAAGGATCTGAAAACACTGCATTGGAGGTCACGTCTGATTGACCTTATGATTAGATTTCAGAATTGCTTGGTATAGACTGTTTCACTGCGCATGTCGCGTTTCAGTAAAACGCTGTGGAGCAGTCTATGCTCGGTATTGAAAGAGACAATGTCCGTAACTTTTAGCTTATAAAACACAAAATAATTGCGTTGACAAACATAACACACCAACCATTATTGAATATTTACTGAAAAAAAAGAAGACAGTTTGGAAAAGATTTTTTGACGGAATTTAATAGCGGTACAAAAAAAATGACCGATTCGTGGGATTGAACCCACACTAAAATTACACTCTCGGGTCAATAATCGAGTTTGCTATCAACTGAGCTAGTGTCAGTGTAATATGACTGGGTGGGGTATCATGTCAAACTGAGCATACAGTTCACTGCTGTAAGCAGACATGAAGTCATGACTAAAAGATTGTTAAAAGCAATGTTAAACTGCATACATACTGTGTTGTTAATCACCACAGTGCCCCCAAGTGTCACATAGCAATTATAAGCCTAAAAGCAACCCATTTGGATTAAATTAGGATCGCTTGGACATGCTTAGTTCCTTCTCCACTCTTTCTGGGTGACCAAGTTTACTTTCCTGTGTTTCAACTTTATTAAGCGAAATGTCAACCACTTAAGACGGCTATTAATCCGGTGGTCATATTTGCTCACGTTAGCAAATGTTTACATTCACTAAACATGAATGTTCTCAGCTGGGATATCAAACTTCTGCGATATAGAATATTCACTTATTAAATATTTCGGTTTCTTTTTAAGGAAGTTGAAAGCAATAATTTATGACATACGTGTTTGAGGAAAAGATTTTTATTGACTTTTCTTTTTTTTGTGGGTGTGGGGGAGGTGTGGGGGAGGTGTGTGTGTGTGAGCGTGTGTACCTTTGTGCCACGTGTGTATGCATGTGTGTGTGTGTGTATGAGTGTGGGGGTGGGGATGGGAAGGGGTATACAATCTGACAAGAACTGCTTCTATAACTATAACCCTAATTTAAAAGAAAAGAGAGCAACCGCTTTGTATTTTGAATAGTGCCCAAGTATTAAATAATTTTTTCAGTTTTCCATTTTTCTTCGTTATTCTACAATAGGTTCAATATATTAGTTTCGCAATAAAATCAACAGTTGGAAATATGCAATACTATTCTTATAATTAATATTAATGTTATAATTAATATTAATTGAATTGGATTTTATAGTCGCACCAACAGCTAAGGTCATATTTTCCAACTTCTACTGGTTGAGGAAGACCCCAGGTGCCCCTCCGGGCAATTTTCGTGCACGGGCGGGCACCTGGGTAGAACCACCGACGTTCCGCAAGCCAGCTGGATAGCTTCCTCACATATAAAGATTCCTAGGCCCCTGAGGGATCGAACCTACAGTGGTGAGGGGCAAGTGATTGCAAGTCAGAGACTCTTACCACTCGGCCACGGACGCCCCTATAATTAATATTAATGAAATGTAGAAAAATTAACGGGACGTCGCGAGTTTTAAAAATAAATAAAGATTGCAATGTCTCCCTTTAAGATAGTCCTTCACTTGCCCCTCACCGCTGAAGGTTCGATCCCTGACAGGGGCCTAGGAATCTTTATGTGAAGAAGCTATCCAGCTGGCTTGCGGAACGTCGGTTGTTCTACCCAGGTGCCCGCCCGTGCACGAAAATTGCCCAGGGCACCTGGGGTCTTCCTCCGCCAGTGGAAGCTGGAAAGTCGCCATATGACCTTAGCTGTTGGTGCGACTATAAAATCCAATTAAATCAATCAAGGTAGTCAGTCCTACAGGTTATTTCTTACTTCTTGAGAATTACCAAAGCACAAACATTAATCGATTTAAAAAATGCTCAGAATATCAAGTAAACATATATTCAAGTAGATTCTATTTCATTTATATTTTGTCTCCATTGTATAACCATATTCAATGAGATTACAGACATAACGAAATATATCAATCATACTTTCAAATCCATGAAATTTCACCAACAGTAATATTGGAGAATTAATGCTTTCCATCAAAAGATTTCTTGTGCCATAATGTTCTTTGGTCTTAAAGTATAATCATTTTTCATCAGATCCCTAAAATATATTATAACCAGGTGTGAATCCAGGATTTTAGATTAGCGGGAGGAGTAATTCATTTTTCATAATATTTTTTTGTTTTTGTTTTTTGTGGGGATGAGAGGGATGGATGGGGTTGGAGATGGGTGTAATAGGGGAGCCATTCTGCCTAATACGCACCCCACGCAACATATCCCACTCCTGAATCTGCAACTGACAATACTTAAAGTAATTAAGTCAAGTGCAAAGGCATCAAATGGGTAACTTGGAAAGATAAATAAGTTTTATTTTACCATTATGTAAATGAATGGTGTTTGTGAATGATTTATGACTTTTATAATAAAAATGATTACAACAAACTTCACAAACCACCATGTACGTCACACAGATCTATTACGCCTAGACTAGATCATCTGTGTACATCTTCATGAGGGAGAAAAGTATACCTTGGACAAAAATAACATGGTTACAATTTTAGAACATATTCTAGTACACAAGTTTAGTGTGTTTTTTAGTTCAGTAATTTTTCTCTCATTATGTGATAGTGGGTCAGTAGGTATTCTGTGTGAGCACGGGGTACAGCACCCGCTTCTCCCTCAATCCAAAAGAATTGAAAAATCTGCATTTTATTAAGAACACAATTATAGGGTTTAAAATTCATAATACTCAAATAACCAGTGTCAGTGAGCAGTATACACCTGAACTTTTCAATAATGAAATTCTAATTTAATAAAATAACTACTTATTCTGCTGTTGATGCTGTTATTATGCCAGTGGTATTATTATGTATGCTGGTACTGTTATTGAGCTGGTGCTGTTATTATGCCAGTGGTATTATTATGTTATTATGCTGGTTCTGTTATTGAGCTGGTGCTGTTATTATGCTGGTGCTGTTATTATGCTTGTGATGTTATTATGCTGGTGCTGTTATTATGCTGGTACTGTTATTATGCTGGTGCTGTTATTATGCTGGTACTGTTATTCAGCTGGTGCTGGTATTATGCTGGTGCTGTTATTATGCTTGTGATGTTATTACGCTGGTGCTGTTATTATGCTTGTGATGTTATTATGCTGATATTGTTTTTATACTTGTGATGTTATTATGGTGGTACTGTTATGATGCTGGTGCTGTAGTTTATGCTATTGCCATTATTATGCTACTGCTGTTATTATGCTGGTACTGTTATTATGCTGGTGCTGTTATTATGCTGGTACTGTTATTCAGCTGGTGCTGGTATTATGCTGGTGCTGTTATTATGCTTGTGATGTTATTACGCTGGTGCTGTTATTATGCTGGTATTGTTATAGTTCTGGTGCTGTTATTATGCTGGTACTGTTATTATGCTTGTGATGTTATTATGCTGATATTGTTTTTATGCTTGTGATGTTATTATGGTGGTACTGTTATGATGCTGGTGCTGTAGTTTATGCTATTGCCATTATTATGCTACTGCTGTTATTATGCTGGTATGCTGGTACTGTTATTATGCTGGTACTGTTATTATGCTGGTGCTGTTATTATGTTGGTAATGCTATTATGCTGGTACTGTTATTATGTGCTGGTACTTTTATTATGCTGGTGCTGTTATTATGCTGGTGATGTTATTATGTTGCTGCTGTTATTATGCTACTGCTGTTATGATGCTGAAGCTGTAATTAGGCTACTGCTCTTATTAGGCTACTGCTGTTATGATGCTGGTGCTGTTATCATGCTACTGCTGTTATCATGCTGGTGCTGTTATTATGCTGGTGCTGTTATGATGTTGGTGCTGTTATGATGCTGGTGCTGTTATGATGCTGGTGCTGTTATGATGCTGGTGCTGTTGTTTATGCTACTGCTGTTATCATGCTACTGCTGTTATCATGCTGGTGCTGTTATTATGTTGGTGCTGTTATTATGTTGGTGCTGTTATGATGCTGGTGCTGTTATGATGCTGGTGCTGTTATGATGCTGGTGCTGTTGTTTATGCTACTGCTGTTATCATGCTACTGCTGTTATCATGCTGGTGCTGTTATTATGCTACTGCTTTTTATGATGCTGATGCTGTTATAATGTTCCTGCTGTTATTATGTTTGTACAATTATTATAACGCTTAACTTAAATAACAGCATTTGTGGATCCATAAGAGCTAGTACAGTAGCAGCAACAACAACAACATTATCTTCTGCCACAATAAAATCCCCAGAAGAAGTCGTTTTGAAATAAAAACAATTTGCTGCTAAAAAATTTAGTAAATAGAGCCTTTTGTAGAAGCATTTATTCCCAGACTCTACTGATGACATCTGTATACATGATGCTTTTCACACATTATCGATAATTATCTACTTTTCCAGGAGAGGAAATAAATTGATCAAGTGCTCCCCCCCCTCCCCCCCCCCCCCCCCCCCACACACACACGGAATTCAGCAAAAATAGACCATGAAGTTTGTTCTGAATCGAAGGGCTGGCGTGGCGCAGTCGGTAGCGCGGCGGATTTGTAACCGGGGGCCCCGGGTTCAATCCTCCGTGGCGCCACTGAGTTCCGTCGGTGTGTTCTTGGGCAAGACACTTTTCCTTAGCCTCGTCCGTCGGATGGGGACGTAAACCGGGCGGTCCCGTGTATCGGTCTATCAACCGAGCACGTTAAGAACCATAGGAATCTATTCGATAATAAGAGTAGGGCAGGTTCCCGGATTCCTATGTATCCTTCCCCTCTCTCTGGGGCGGCTCTAAATAACCTGTACTGTGTTGATGAGCCGTTAAACAACATTCAATTGTTCTGAATCTGTGAACAGATGATGTGCGATTCACAATTAATTGTATATCATATATTGTAACAACTAATCTCCATAATATCTCCATGTTTTACGGTTTTAATGGCCATCTCCCAGCCGGGGAGAGCCATGTTCCCTTTGTATTTTCTCATTAATTCAAGGTATATCATATGTTCAATCATATGTTCAATTGCATGCATATTACAAAGTATGGATTCAGTGATATCAGATATTGGGGACCCCATTTATCTATCACTGCCGTTTATTTCATGCAACACGTTTTCAATATCGAACTCAATTATGGAAATGATTTGTTAGAAAGCTTTATTGCTGAAAGCTTTACACCAGATTAGCAATTTGTAAAAAAAATACAATGAAATACATAAATTTTCTTACTGTGATATGAAGAATAAATTCTAAAGCCTTTTGAAGTCGGTAAAGCTATAATGTTTATCATTTTCACCGATTATAAATGGAAATGTCAAAGGAATATGGAAAGGATTTTAAGGTATTTAGAGAAGAAAATATTGAATGTCGATTACAAGCATTATAAGCAATCATATATTATTTCTCGGAATCTTTTCTACAGATATTAACTTTATAATAAATCACATACAAATATAGGCTCAACCTTTCATTTGCTAGCATTCACTCCCTATATAGTTTCCGTCACATACAAATATAGGCTCAACCTTTCATTTGCTAGCATTCACTCCCTATATAGTTTCCGTCACATACAAATATAGGCTCAACCTTTCATTTGCTAGCATTCACTCCCTATATAGTTTCCGTCACATACAAATATAGGCTCAACCTTTCATTTGCTAGCATTCACTCCCTATATAGTTTCCGTCACATACAAATATAGGCTCAACCTTTCATTTGCTAGCATTCACTCCCTATATAGTTTCCGTCACATACAAATATAGGCTCAACCTTTCATTTGCTAGCATTCACTCCCTATATAGTTTCCGTCACATACAAATATAGGCTCAACCTTTCATTTGCTAGCAGTCTCTCCCTATATAGTTTCCATCACATACAAATATAGGCTCAACCTTTCATTTGCTAGCAGTCTCTCCCTATATAGTTTCCATCACATACAAATATAGGCTCAACCTTTCATTTGCTAGCATTCACTCCCTATATAGTTTCCATCACATACAAATATAGGCTCAACCTTTCATTTGCTAGCATTCACTCCCTATATAGTTTCCATCACATACACATATAGGCTCAACCTTTCATTTGCTAGCAGTCTCTCCCTATATAGTTTCCATTACATACAAATATAGGCTCAACCTTTCATTTGCTAGCAGTCTCTCCATATATAGTTTCCATCACATACAAATATAGGCTCAACCTTTCATTTGCTAGCATTCACTCCCTATATAGTTTCCATCACATACAAATATAGGCTCAACCTTTCATTTGCTAGCATTCACTCCCTATATAGTTTCCATCACATACAATTATAGGCTCAACCTTTCATTTGGTAGCAGTCTCTCCCTATATAGTTTCCATCACATACAAATATAGGCTCAACCTTTCATTTGCTAGCATTCACTCCCTATATAGTTTCCATCACATACAAATATAGGCTCAACCTTTCATTTGCTAGCATTCACTCCCTATATAGTTTCTTTCACTAATATAGGCTCAACCTTTCATTTGCTAGCAGTCACTCCCTATATAATTTCTTTCACTAATATAGGCTCAACCTTTCATTTGCTAGCAGTCACTCCCTATATAATTTCTTTCACTAATATAGGCTCAACCTTTCATTTGCTAGCAGTCACTCCCTATATAATTTCTTTCGCTAATATAGGCACAACCTTTCATTTGCTAGCAGTCTCTCCCTATATATTTTCTATAACAGGCCAAAAATAACTGTTTCACCGGTACTTCGGAAATCTCCGTACAATGTTCTAAGTTTCAGACATATAGCATAAAGTCACATGACTTCAAAAACTAATCAGATGCTGGTACAGTCACAGAAGTATCAACACTCATAAAGTTACCAGTTTCAAAGTTTTATATATGTGTATTTAATCGCTAAAATACCACAAACATTAGTGATATTCTATACAGAAACCATCAATCTTGACTCCTTCCTTGGATTTCGAAGCTACAAGAACAAGATTTTGAATTGTTTACATCAGAGATTGTGCAGGTAAGTTGAAACCAGTGTTATATTTTGAAATGTATCAACAAACACACATTAATTCATGGTTTTCAACAGTACCAAATATATTAATAACATATATCTGCTATGTGTTAATGTTATAGTCGGTCATTTAATAACATTTGAGTATTGTTTTTAATTTCACATTGGGTCCCCGCCACAATGAATATCTAATGTGATTACCAGTGTCTGACTGTCGACCTATTTGGCTACTCGTATATCCATGATCATTCAGCAAATGTCGGAGTGAAATGGGCTATGATACATGCTTCGCCTCTTGACCCTTAACCCGCTAAGCACGACTATAATAGCCTTTGAGTCCATTGTAAACCCAGTTCAGCTTGCGAGTAACTTGCAGGCTGATCATGGTTTACCATGTCCAGCTGCTGATCAGTCATTTCCCCCAAAACACCCCTTTGTCACATAAATGAAATGGTCTTAATTCAAAACAAGAGGTCAATGAACTTGAAGCTCTACTGATTGATTTTGATTTCAGGAAGTAGTCGCTACAGACTAGTTTTTTGAAAAATTATTTTTAGCCGTGGCGGCCATCTTGAATTTCCGGCCGACCTGAAATTTCCTAGGATCAATTAGACCTCAAGAGCAACATTCCTGTGAAGTTACATGAAAATCCGTCAAGTAGTTTCACAGGAATAGTTGCTACAAGTTTTCATTATATAACTCTATGTAAACAAAGATGGCCGCTGACAGCCATGTTTAACGTTGAATCAAAATAATGTTTGACTCTGATAACCATCATGTCATGCTGATCATTTTACAAAAAGTCCCATATCAATATCACTTATAGTTTTCAAGACGTAGTCGCTACAAACTTCTTTTTTAAAAAATCTAATTTTAGCTGTGGCGGCCATCTTGAATTTCTGGCCAATCTGAAATTTTGCTAGGATCAATTAAACATTAAGAGCAACATTCCTGTAAAGTTTCATGAAAATCTGCCAAGTAGTTTCAAAGGATTAGTCGCTACAAGTTTTTACTATATAACTCTATGTAAACAAAGATGGCTGCTGGCAGCCATGTTTAACGTTGAATCAAAACAATTTTTGACAAGGACCAACATCATGTCATGCTGATCATTTTACAAAAAAGTCCAATATCAATATCACTTATAGTTTTCAAGAAGTAGTCGCTACAAACTTGTATTTTGAAAATCTGTTTTTAGCCATGGCAGCCATCTTGAATTTCCGGGCGACCTGAAATTTTGCTAGGATCAATTAGACATCAAGAGCAACATTCCTGTGAAGTTTCATGAAAATCCGTCAAGTAGTTTCAGAGGAGTAGTCGCTACAAGTTTTCATCATATAACTCTATGTAAACAAAGATGGCCACTGGCAGCCATGTTTAATGTCGAATCAAAATAATGTTTGACTCTTTTAACCATCATGTCATGCTGATCATTTTACAAAAAGTCCCATATCAATATCACTTATAGGTTTCAAGACGTAGTCGCTACAAACTTCTTTTTTAAAAATCTATTTTTAGCTGTGGCGGCCATCTTGAATTTCTGGCCGATCTGAAATTTTGCTAGGATCAATTAGACATTAAGAGCAATATTCCTATAAAGTTTCATGAAAATCTGTCAAGTAGTTTCAAAGGAGTAGTCGCTACAAGTTTTTTTTAATATATAACTGTATGTAAACAAAGATGGCCTCTGGCAGCCATGTTTAACGTTGAATCAAAACGATTTTTGACAAGGACCAACATCATGTCATGCTGATCATTTTAGAAAAAGTCCCATATCAATATCACTTATAGTTTTCAAGAAGTAGTCGCTACAAACTTGGATTTTGAAAAATTATTTTTAGCCGTGGCGGCCATCTTGAATTTCCGGCCGACCTGAAATTTTGCTAGGATCAATTAGACATCAAGAGCAACATTCCTGTGAAGTTTCATGAAAATCCATCAAGTAGTTTCAGAGATGTAGTTGCTACAAGTATTCATTATATAACTCTATGTAAACAAAGATGGCCGCTGGCAGCCATGTTTAACTTCGAATCAAAACAATTTTCGACAAGGACCAACATGCTGATCATTTTAGAAAAAGTCCCATATCAATATCACTTATAGTTTTCATGAAGAAGTCGCAACAAACTTGTTTTTTAAAAACCTATTTTTAGATCTGGCGGCCATCTTGGATTTCACATCAACATGAATTTTTGCTAGGATCAACTAGACTTCATGGGCAACATTTCTGTAAAGTTTCATGAAAATCCATTCAGTAGTTTCAGAGGAGAAGTCGCTACAAAAAAAAGTTTACAGACAGACGGACAGACAGACGGACGGACAGACGGACGCTGCACCACGGCATAAGCTCTGCTGATCTCTGATCAGTAGAGCTAAAAAGAACAGTCCATTATATATATGTAGCGGGTTAAGTATTTTTTTCCAGATAGCCTTCATGATCTGTGACTGATGGAATTAAATAGGTTTAAAGGGGCACAAGGCAATATTTATTTTTTTAAATCTCGAGGTTTCCCGCTAGTTTTTCTGCATAACTTGCATTTGTTCAATCATTAATATTAATTAGAAGAATAGAGCAAAACAAATTGTTTTTGCATATTATTAATTTTTGATATTATTGCACCAATAATATACGGAGTTGCAAAAGAAAGTGTACACAGCTTAGTTGCAAAAGAAAGTGTGCATGATACTGGATATATAAATCGAGACACCCATTTTAAACACTTCAAGATTGCCCTGTGTTCCTTTAAAGCGTGGCTCAACGCTGCGAAACCTTCAAAGGAAATTTTAATTGGTCTTAAACATATTTCATTTCAAATTTTTACAACATATATATCAGGGCTTCTAAAATTTTAAAATGCAAATCGGTCCAGGTTTTTAACTGCCGTAAGAATCGCGCTTATTTTGAAAAAATCACTAAAATCGCCGTACCCCACCCACCGTCAGCTGCACCATGATTTTTTTCCGTTCAGTCATTGATATAGAGAACTATTTAAAATGTATGTTTGTATTATATTTGTATTATTTCTAACTTACTTTATCACAATTTGTACATTTTAATGACTGACATCATATCTTCGCTTTACTGAATGAATAATTTTCACTCAATATTAAAATTGTTGATCATTTGAGAAATTGAACCGGAAGCGTCTAATAAACCGGGTAGGTATAAAACGCGGACTAACTCGCGCAGATTAGCGGATTATATACGATTTTACATAAATTTGAGTAATATCGTTTTTCATCAATTAGCTTAATTAATACCAAATGTTACGACTAACGCAAACAATTTCGGTCCGACTTCAAAAAAAAACGGTGTCAGGTTTGATCACTTTCCTTAATATTATACTTAAAGTTATTGTAAAAAAATAATCAAACAAGCAATTAACACATCTCGGTATTTTAATGACGCAAACAAATTTCAATCCCAGCTTTGGCCACTTAAAAAAAAAAACCGACACAAGCAAACAGGCTAACACCTTACGACTAACGGTATATCAAAGAAATCACAGACGGTAACACTCGCTTCAGTGAACCGACAGAACGCGTGATATACTTTCACTGATCACACATCAAAGGCGTGCTACATGGCTATAGACTCTTCCGGAAAACTCCCTACTATCGGTAATGGTTTAGTCCAAATTGACCAAATTGACCTACTTTCGCACAGCGAGTGACAAACAATCGTGTTATGGATCAAAGAATATTGCCGCAAGGCATATTTCAAGGAGTGTGTAAGGTAATTGTAGACCTTTTAACGACCGATAGATAAAATATCTGGGACCGATTTTAACAGAGATTTTGAAAAGAAAATCGGTCCGGAGAAACAGAATTCGGTCTGGGGACCGACGAACCGGCGATTTTAGAAGCCCTGATATATATATATATTAGTACTGTACAGAGTTAATAGGATTGGAACGAAAGGCAAATCTTATAGAGTTCCTCTATTGACCTTTGATACAAATTTGGCAAAAAATCTTGGTTACCGAGCTCAACAATTGTTTAACATATTAGGATTGCTTATACGTATTGCAAACTATGATTCTAGTGATATTTAAAATACCAAGTGTCACACTTAAACATCATTATAGTTATATCTATAGAGACAATTTTGTAAGAGCACACAAATACGATAATGAGTGTTGAATCACTATTGATTTCTTGAAAACTTGAAAGGTCGTAATAACAGCACTGCTGGGTAAGGCATTCAACTGCTTCCATTCATAGTATTTCTAATCATTATAATTGGCAAAAATGTCATTAGGCAATTGTACATTTCCTATTGGCATTAATTTTTCCCTAAGACAAAGAGGATATTTGTTTGGAGTGAATACAGGATTTATTTTCATCGAGAAGGGAGAAAACTTATATTTTCACGAGTGCTTTAGCTGGCCCCTGGTCCAAAGGTTCCTGGTTGGAGATGCCGACGAGATACATCGAGAGTGTGCGTGACTTTCAACTTTCAATTAGTCACTTATGCTCCCACAGATATATCCATGGGAAAGTCAAAGAGCGATCTCATATGTATATAAGAGTCAGCTTAGGATTGTCTAGAAATTTACAAGAACCAGAAGAATCTAGCTAGTGGATAGTAAGAAAACGGTTATCCTGATCTCCCTTGTATTCTCAGTCCCCCTTTATGGGGTTATCTCTATAATACCTAAACAATGACATTAATAAGCTATGTAGTCATTTAGATGTCTAAGGACAGGTCGTAACTGATGTTGTAGAACATGTTAACCAAGCCTTGAAGTAGCTATACCCTGCCAACATCAGCCAAATTGTACAATATAATAGTACAGCGTTTCTAAACCTACTGACCACAAGGTATATATATAACCGATATATTTTGAGAATCCAAACTCTATAGACACAATATAAAATGCTTTAACCAGCCAGGCAAAACCCCAAAACTGGAGCATCGAATTAAGAGATAACATCTCATTATTCATTTTACGCATATTCAAGTTACGGATATTTTAAGAACATGTGAATAAACCAATTTTTTACTGGCATATATGCATTAACACCTCAATAGAGTTTTGGTCAACCGTTTTGTCATGTAATTTTGTCGTTATCTGGTCTGGTTAGTTTCTTTAATTTTACAGACAAAATGTACCTATACAGTGGGAAGACACAGACTAGATAAGCCATAAAGCAACAATTCAATTTATTTCCGATCTTGTAAATTGAGAGTATCAGAAAAGATCATCAGTGGGGAATTACTAATCATCCTTCTGAAAGACCATAATCGTGGATTTCATCTAGGGACTCGGCTGCTGAGATTGCAGTATAACGCATGTTGTGTGCCTGCAATACATTTTTAAGGCGCTAATAAAGGAGGTCTCGTTACCATTTTCCATCCAATCAACTCTAGTTTTAAGGCCCCAATTACTAGTAACTCTAAACCTTCTGGGCATAAAACCAAAACAAGAGGTCAATGACCTTGAAGCTCTACTGATTGATTTTGATTTCAGGAAGTAGTCGCTACAGACTTGTTTTTTGAAAATCTATTTTTAACCGTGGCGGCCATCTTGAATTTCCGGCCGACCTGAAATTTTGCAAGGATCAATTAGACATTAAGAGCAACATTCCTGTGAAGTTTCATGAAAATCCGTCAAGTTGTTTCAGAGGAGTAGACGCTACAAGTTTTCATTATATAACTCTATGTAAACAAAGATGGCCGCTGGTAGCCATGTTTAACGTCAAATCAAAACGATTTTCGACAAGGACCAACATCATGTCATACTGATCATTTTAGAAAAAGTCCCATATCAATATCTCCTATAGTTTTGAAGAAGTAGTCGCTACAAACTTATTTATTTTAAATCTATTTTTAGCTGTGGCGGCCATCTTCAATTTCCGGCAGACCTGATATTTTTCTAGGATCAACTAGACATCAAGAGCAACATTCCTGTGAAGTTTCATAACATCCGTCAAGTAGTTTCAGAGGAGTAGTCGCTACAAGTTTTTACTATTTAACTCTATGTAACCAAAGATGGTCACTGGCAGCCATGTTTAACGTCGAATCAAAATAATTTTCCACAAGGATCAACATCATGTCATACTGATCATTTTAGAAAAAGTCCCATATCAATATCACTTATAGTTTTCAAGAAGTAGTCGCTACAAACTTATTTTTTAAAAATCTATTTTTAGCTGTGATGGCCATCTTGAATTTCTGGCAGATCTGAACTTTTGCTAGGATCAATTAGACATTAAGAGCAACATTCCTGTAAAGTTTCATGACAATCCGTCCAGTAGTTTCAGAGGAGTAGTCGCTACAAGTTTTTACTATATAACTCTATGTAAACAAAGATGGCCACTGGCAGCCATGTTTAACGTTGAATCAAAACGATTTTTGACAAGGATCAACATCATGTCATGCTGATCATTTTAGAAAAGTCCCATATCAATATCACTTATAGTTTTCAAGAAGTAGTCGCTACAAACTTGTATTTTAAAACTCTATTTTTAGCTTTGGGGGCCATCTTGGATTTCACATCAACATGAATTTTTGCTAGGATCAACTAGACTTTATGGGCAACATTTCTGTAAAGTTTCATGAATATCCATCCAGTAGTTTCAGAGGAGTTGTCGCTACAAATAAAAGTTTACGGACAGACAGACGGACAGACGGACGACGGACGCCGCACCACGGCATAAGCTCTGCTGATCTCTGATCAGTAGAGCTAAAAATAGACCCAAATAAGAGTACTAATATATTCCTGAATTTGTAAAAGAATGTATCGTTTATTTATTGATTGTAAATATTTTTAAGGCCCCAATTAACCATTTTGGGGACCCCATCAAAAAAATAGACCGAAGTAAGTGTAGTAATACATTCCTGAATTTGGAAGAAAAAAAAATAATATTGTTTGTAAATATTAATGGGACTGCAATATTCACATCAAGGAAATTGTAAATATTTCTGAACTCTTGTGAACTCTTGCTGGTAATACAGTACACCGTTTTTTGCTCACATGACCATCTACTTTGACTATAAGCACAATACTATTTATATACATATTACATTGTTAAGTGTCTTTAAGCTCAATCATAATTAAACAACGCGTGTGGTAAACTTTTTTTTGTACCACCATTGAATTTGGTCAAAACATTTTGTTTCTCCAATACTGTTTTCAAGTTTCTGCCTGGATACATACAATAAGTATACTTATTTTAATGCCAAACAAAAAGTGTCTGCGTTATAACACTAATGAGAGTTATGCTATTTTTAGTTATTTGTGACAGGTTGCTTTCGGAGATTACTTAATTGTAATAATTCCGACTTCGATTTAGAACATTTCAAGTAGATATAAAAGTCGAACAGCAATTACAAAGATGAACAAAAGGCAAAATATGACATCACTAACATAAAAGGGATGACAATAGGGCTACAGGCTTGGAACGGTCAGTGGCCAAGAGGCCGCTGGGGATTTAAACCAGGTTCTAGGGTGCTCCAAACCTCACTCTTACCCTATTGTCTGACATCCCAATAAAACGGGACAGTGTAAATAAAGATATCCCCGCCAGGCTATATTCTCTAAAAACAAACAAGGCAGCATTTAATAGGCAATATAAGTAAAACACATAAATGATCATCATCGTATATATAATATATATAGAAACAAACACTTAGAAAGCCACAAAGTAAGTACTCAATGACTTGGCAGAAGCCAGAGCAACAAGAGAACAAACCGTTTAAGGTAACTCAAACTGAGTTCAATGACAGTGGTTCAAAATGGTGATGTTTTGAAATAGCAATGATTTGTATATCTCTTAGGACAACGAATTACATGTATAATGGTGTATAATACAAAGTTGCACGGGTTTTTATATATATATAAACCGGTTAAATTATTTTGTGTTTTATTAGCTAAAATTAAGCTTATAAAATGGCTAATGTACCTTTAAAGAAATGGAATGACACGAGTTTTACTATACATCCAGTTGAAATTGTCAAACCTAACAAACAAAGATAAAGTTTCAGATTCTGCAAATAAAGTGATCAGTTACCCACCGGTATGATAGAAGAAGGCAGTGCCAGAGCTGCCATCACACTCCTGGGTGGGAGAAGAGATATGATAAGGTCATATTGTAACAGCAACTTCAGAGGGAGAAGAGACGAAAGATAAAGTTCCCACAGATGTCAGAGAACCCATGCAGTGCAGAGGTCTGCAGATCTAAAGTGCAATTAAAAGCCTTAGTTTTCCAATGACCTACCAAGAGGTAGTTTTTAAGAAATCATGTTGCTAATATTTTAATGCCCCGTTTTAGAGCGCTGAAGTGCTTTGGCTATATCATGATGGCTGTTATATCCAGGTACATGCAGTCATTAAAGGGACACACAGCAATCTTTAAGTGTTTGAAATGGGTGTCTGAATTTATATATCCAGTATCATTTTTACTTTTACCCTGGTTACATTTAAATACATCAAATTTTAAGTATTCACTATTTCGTCTTATTATATACTATAAGTTTTAATTTATTATTGGTGCAATAATATCAAAAATTAATAATGCAAAAACAAATTGCTTAATACTGGTCTTATAATTAATATTAATGATTGAACAAATGCAAGTTATTCAGAAAAACTAGCGGGACGTCGCGAGTTTTTAAAAAATAAAGATTGCCATGTGTCCCTTTAAAACAAGATCCCCTAATTAGTGCAACTTACAACAACATACAATACCACAGACCTAATAACAAAATATATAATATATTAATATGTTTGTGGGAATACACAGTGACACACACATATAAACAATCCTCCTTAAGTACTTCAAGATGGCCAATGTGGTCCTTTAACATTGACAGGTCAAGATATTCGACACCACCCAAAATTACTATTCATTCATTCTGGTATAAACACAGGGAGAAAGACCACTATGAGTGTTTAATTAAGTCAATTATACAGTATAATACTAATTTTGACCTGACAGATGATCCATCAAACAGATGGAATGAATGAAGGTTTGGATGAATCAATTAGTACACTTTCCCCTCCCAAATTAAAGGGACACACCACAATCTTGATTAAATTATTTTAACTTGCAACCTCTAGTTTTTCTACATATTAACCTGCTACATATGCTCTTTTTTTGAATTAAGACCATTCCATTAATGTGACAAAGGTTTTTTTGGTGGAAAATGACTGCGAGCTGTTACTTGGCAGGCTCATCTGGGTTTACAATGGATGCAAAAGCTATTATTATAAGCGGGTTAACTTTCTATTTGCCAATCATCAATGATGAGTATTTGAATAGTTCAAGCTAATTGTTTTTGCATATTACTATGCGCCTATGATATATACTACTCAAAATTTGCTAAGGATCACTTTTATTCTTCCATATAATTTTATTAGAAATTAATTCACAATAACGATATTAATTTCATTGATTATGAGTTCAACAACTCCACAATTTGAATCAAGTCATCAGATCACATGACAATACACTGCCCTAAATAATTTCATGTAAAATAAAAATAATGCTATTTATTTCTGCAAGAAATTTAGACAGCAAAAAGGTGATCCTTAGCAAATTTTGAGTAGTATATATTAACCTATGGTAGAACAACTAAAAAAACTTAAGAATTATCACTAAAGGTGATGAATACCCCCATTTAAATTCCAAGTCAAACAAAGGGCCATAATTCTGTAATAATTTATAGGCAATCAACAATGTGCAATGTAGAGGGACATAAGTTGTTATGTGTATACGAAGTTTGGGAACAACCGGGCTTACCCGTTCAAAACTGTTTGAGGAATGCAAATAATAACAAGAGGTCAATGACCTTGAAGCTCTACTGATTGATTTTGTTTTCAGGAAGAAGTCGCTACAAACTTGTTTTTTGAAAATCTATTTTTAGCAGTGGCGGCCATCTTGAATTTCCGGCCGACCTGAAATTTTGCTAGGATCAATAAGACATCAAGAGCAACATTCCTGTGAAGTTTCATGAAAATCCGTCAAGTAGTTTCAGAGGAGTAGTCGCTACAAGTTTTCATTATATAACTCTATGTAAACAAAGATGGCCGCTGACAGCCATGTTTAACATTGAATCAAAATAATGTTCGACTCGGATAACCATCATGTCATGCTGATAATTTTAGAAAAAGTCCCATATCAATATCACTTATAATTTTCAAGAAGTAGTCGCTACAAACTTATTTTTTTTAAATCTATTTTTAGCTGTGGTGGCCATCTTGAATTTCTGGCCGATCTGAAATTTTGCAAGGATCAATAAGACATCAAGAGCAACATTCCTGTGAAGTTTCATGAAAATCCGTCAAGTAGTTTCAGACGAGTAGTCGCTACAAGTTTTCAATATATAACTCTATGTAAACAAAGATGGCCACTGGCAGCCATGTTTAGCGTCGAATCAAAATAATGTTCGACTCGGATAACCATCATGTCATGCTGATCATTTTAGAAAAAGTCCCATATCAATATCTCTTATAGTTTTCAAGAAGTAGTCGCTACAAACTGATTTTTTAAAAATCTATTTTTAGCCGTGGCGGCCATCTCGAATTTCCGGCCGACCTGAAATTTTGCTAGGATCAATAAGACACCAAGAGTAACATTCCTGTGAAGTTTCATGAAAATCCGTCAAGTAGTTTCAGAGGAGTAGTCGCTACAAGTTTTCATTATATAACTCTATGTAAACAAAGATGGCCGCTGGCAGCCATGTTTAACGTCGAATCAAAACGATTTTCGACAAGGACCAACATCATGTCATCCTGATCATTTTAGAAAAAGTCCCATATCAATATCTCTTATAGTTTTCAAGAAGTAGTCGCTACAAACTTATTTTTTTTAAATCTATATTTAGCCGTGGCGGCCATCTTGAATTTCCGGCCGACCTGAAATTTTGCTAGGATCAATTAGACATCAAGAGCAACATTCCTGTGAAGTTTCATGAAAATCCGTCAAGTAGTTTCAGAGGAGTAGTCGCTACAAGTTTTCATTATATAACTCTATGTAAACAAAGATGGCCGCTGGCAGCCATGTTTAACGTCGAATCAAAACGATTTTCGACAAGGACCATTATCATGTCATGCTGATCATTTTAGAAGAAGTCCCATAGCAATATCCCTTCGAGTTTTCAAGAAGTAGTCGCTACAAACTTGTTTTTTAAAAACCTATTTTTAGATTTGGCGGCCATCTTGGATTTCACATCTACATGAATTTTTGCTAGGATCAACTAGACTTCATGGGCAACATTTCTGTAAAGTTTCATGAAAATCCATTCAGTAGTTTCAGAGGAGTAGTCGCTACAAAAAAAAAGTTAACGGACGGACAGACGGACGGACAGACAGACGGACGGACGACGGACACCGCACCACGGCATAAGCTCTGCTGATCTCTGATCAGTAGAGCTAAAAATGTGTTACGCGACGGGACGTGATTCGATGGGACGTTATGGACAATGTGATTCCTATAAGCAGGGGAATGCCAAGCCACAGACACAGGGCATGATACCCCACCCGAGACCGGGCCGAACAAACTTAGCACTAACCATTATATGGCAATTGTCAAGCAAGGGAACAATCTGAACATTTTGTAAAGCAGGGTATGAAAATTCCCCTTGTCCGCTCGCCACAACGAGTAGAAATTCAGATGATTTTTTAACTATTTATCAATTTGACCATTCAAATATTATGTAGGATGATTAACTCAGAAACAATTTTCCTGCCCTGTAAAGTCTTCGGTATGAACTGGCCAGGGTTTGAACCCATGACCTCCCACATGCTCTAGGTTCTATATCAATTACACAGTAATCTCATAGTTACTTAAAGTAGCTATACCACTAGACTGGCATTAGTCCTTAATATTATAACATTTTAACTAAAACCTATCATTATAGAATTTCCTTAGCACTGAAAGAGGCAAATATCTCCACTTATAACTTGTATAGTCTTATCTCAACATAAATTCAGCCATGGAGAGAAACAGAGCTTAAAATAAAATAATTTGTATGCAGAGTATTACTTTATTTTTTAATTTGTCTACATGTATTATTTATAGCCTAATTATAGACTGGTAACCATTGTCTACTATCCCACCAACAATATACAACACAGTCATGTGCACTGTTGCTAAACCTACTGAAGGTGACATATATTGAAAACTCTATAGACACAACATAAACGGTGTTAACCAGCCAGGCCAAACCCCAAAACTGAAGAAACAGTTACAAACTCATAATTCATTTTACCTCATTTTATTCAATCACAAGTATTTTAAGAACATGCCAATAAACCTGTACTTTTGATCAGTGTAGATACATTATTATATGACCTGAACACCTGGCTAGAGTTTTGAAAAATGGTTTTGTAGTGTAAATTTGACGTTATTTGCAAAAAAAAACAGAGGAATAATCTTGTCAATAGAAAGATAAGAGTGATCCAGGATTCCTCTACTTACTCTGGAAGTGGCTCTACATAACTTGTGGAGTGCATTGAGAGATTGTGGGTTCTATCCTCGCCGTGGCCAATGTTATTTATCCTTGAGCGAAATAATTATTCCACATTGCTTAGTATTGGTTCTACCCAGAAAGCCACTGCAAAGCGATTAATGAATGAGCCCTTACAATTTTGGAGTTGTCTATAAACTGATTTAATCTTATTTTTGATGTTCTGGTAAAGCCTATTTATGTATTAGAAAAGGAAAGATTGAATACTAAATTAAATACCAAATGATTAATAATGAATTACGCATTTTAGATTTAGTCCATGGCAACTTAACTCCATTGTGTACTGGTAAGGCCATAAAAAATTAATTACCTGGTTCTCAGGCCCGCCCGCATGTCTTTTTTTGGTGCCGCATTGCCGATTTTATCTCAAAAGTATTAAAAATTGGAAATGCGCTACCGAAATTTCGAAACAAAAGTTCCGCATCCAAGTTCGTTCCGGTTTTTACATGCAACTACCTCAGGGGAATCCCCTTGTTGGTAGACTGGTGCGCGGCCGACTATCTGCCGCTCTGCTCGCTAGCTTGTGAGTGTTGCAGTCGTACGGGTACCAATCTAGGAGAGTCAGACGCTCACAACAACATGCAATAATGGCGATTGAAGTTCATGCGTGATCTAATACAAATATACGGACTTATTGTGATTGAAAGAAGCATAAGTCAGGAAGAAATGATAAGGTAATGATCGACAATAGAGATGAGCTGATCCAACTGGTTATTGCACATGTATTTCGAGATATTTTGCATCAATACATGTATTGGAATTAAAAGTTTGGATAAAAAAAAAAATCGCCCGCTTGTCTGTTGACCACTGTAAAATTGTAAAAAAAAATGCGCCCGCCCGCATCTCTTCTCAGAAAAAGTGGCCTGAGAACCAGGTAATTAATTTTTTGTGGCCTAATACCTGCTGTATTATAATACATACAAAGGATTTATGATTAGCTATTTATAAATTAGATGAATTTAATTTAGATTTTATACGAAAAGATTTCATTTATATATAAGATTGAGCCTGACAATTGACTGTTAAAGTCAAGGAGATATTACAGTCTACCATATAAAAAGTGAGACAAGCTTTATAATGGAATTATAAATTATATATTATTTCAAATAATCAACAGATAATAGATTTCCCTAGATCATTTACAGAATAACTGACTTTAACCCTTTCATCGCCAGAGTCCAAAATATTGATTTTACGACCAGTGTAAGCCCTGATCAACATGCACACTAAATGCAGGCTGACTGGGTTTACATTTACAATGTTAGCCACTGTAAGAATGTTTTCCAAAACACTTTTTATTTAAAATATTGCCAGAAGATTTAAAATTCAAATTTTAGCAGACGAATTTTGAAATTTGGCGGCGAAAGGGTTAAAGTCCCTATCCCGCCATCAATAGGCAAAGTTTACAACATGTGTATACCGTTTCTAAACTGACTATGACCTGTACGATATAACTTACACATTCTGAAAATCTGAACTCTATATAGACACAGTTTAAACAGCTTTAGGTCTCACTAAACAGTTATTTCCCTTGCCAGTCACATTAGGAACTTCCTTGCGCTTAAAAAAAAAGATCTGTGTTATTCGGTTTTTGTTTATTTCTTAAACTGTACAAATATTTTCTCTTTTTTTGTTGCAGTTGACAAGAATGGGACAAGTTCATGATTTCATACAGGTTTGGATATGCCTGAATGTTTCTGAGCCCAGATCTGAGAATCTAAAACTGGGTAGTGATACATTTGCAAATGTAACTGAAATGGACAAATTCAAGAGGGTCTCTTTAAACTATTGATATTTTAAAAAAAAAAGCAAATTGGTCAACCCCGAGTTTTTTGCTGGATAATTCGAGTAACAGACTTCAAGTTTCACAAAGAAAATACTTTTAAGAAAATTCAGGAAGTTCTACATTGGTCCAGAAGGGTCCTGCTACATATGTAGAGTAATGTAGAGTGTCACGTTTAACCAGCCAAGCCAAAACCCAGGAATGTGATATTAAGAGTTACCAACCATAATTCATTTTATGCATATTCAATCTCGGGTATTTTAAGTACCCGTGAATAAACCTATACTTTTAATTGGCATATATCAATTATTTTATGACCTGAACACCTGGATAGGGTTTGGATAAACGAGTCTGTTGTGTAGTTTTGCCGCTTTTTGGAAGGTTAGTGCCTTAAATCAATGGACTTCTGCGGTCAAACCATATGACTCGTGGCCATATATATATAATTATATAGGTTTCAGGTCTTCCAATTTCTTCAGAAGACTTGAATATGTTTTCGAGGATTACAGCAAAACCTAGCTACACTGACAATACCATTTACAGAAGACTTATATACAAAGTTTATCTCATTAATAAATTACTTAATTATGATATCTGGTGACATCGTCAGGTAGCCGATGATTAAATTATGGCAACTGACTTCCCCAATAGTATTCAGTAGGAAGCATGACCCTAGTTCACTTACCAGTATGGTCTACAAGTACTTTTAAGTGACACTATTTATTGTAAACCAGTACATGTACTTACAGTGCCTCCATGGTCAAGGTGTTAACAACACTGCGTTGTAAACCTTCTCGCTTCTCACAGTAGCGGGGTTCGAATCCCACTGGGAGCTCAACTTGTGAGAAAGTATCGATTCTTACGGATGGCAGGAGGTATATAGTACTGGTTCTACCCAGGAATAAATGGGTGGTCTGCCTCGACCACAAAAAAATTACCATGACACATAGCCTAAAATGTGCTGGAGAATGATGTTACCCACCAAACAAACAAAAATAATGTACTTTCATTTATACAAAGCTTCTGCTTCTAAAATCATAACATATCCACAAACTCTATTTACAACAGTTAATTTATGTAATTGGCGAGCAAAAAAAATAAATTAACTGAGGTTTCTCGCTGGATAAAACAGATAGAGCAGAATAAGGTTTCAAACACAGCGTCTTGTAACCCTCCCAAACATACCCTACTGCAAAGTGAAAATATGTGATAAAAAAAAAATGTTGCATATTTAATATATTTTTATATCACTTCCTCGGACTGATAATGATCAGGGCCCCGTTTTATTAAACATCTAACGATATTAAAGTCTCAAATTTTAAAACATTTTTGCACCTAAGCAGTCAATGTAGCGATTATGTGTGGATTAATATCAAATGTATAACAAAATGAAATGAAATCACGTTCATTTTTGAATTGTAAATCAAAGTAAAGAATTTAAGAAATTAACTTACGATCAAAATTGTTGTAAGTTGCTTCATAAAACTGGACCCTGGTTGATAAACGGTGTAAATGAAAACAGTTATGTAATAATATTTTTTATTTACATTATATGGATGGACAATCAATATTTCTATGCCCCTTCGCTTTTCTTTGAATAGACGGGGGACAATAAACATGCAAGTCTAGTTAATATTATATACAGATAACACGTATACTTAACGGCATTAAAAAGTTTTTTATGTTGTGTTTATTTTATTTTGTGCTTATTTTTAATTAAACTGTCTCCTGAAGATCGAGTGTAGTGTTATGTATATGTTAGAAATGATCCACATTCACCATAAATCTGGTGACCGATCAAATTCATGTATTGAAAGAAATAAAATCGGAATTATGCAAAATCCATGGCGTTAAGTATATATACCGTCTAGTTTGTCTGGGTCATCTTCAGTCCAGACTCTATTGTATCTATACCTTTAGGACGTCCTATTGGTTAAAAAACGGAGGGACTATATCCTTAGAATAGCACACACACACACACCCTATCTGGGTCATCTCCGTTATGGATTACAATAAGAACAGCCTGGCATTAACTTTATATACCATCTATAATTAGTACAATACATATCATGCAGTCCAACATTTATTAATTAACTACTTAATATCTGCCGTGGTTTGCAGGAAACTGCACGCATCATATGGTAAAAACAAGGCCAATATGAAGAGAAACTCGGCCAATATGAGAAAACTCGGCCAATATGAAATTCAAGCAATCTGATTGGATAACCCAACACGGCCAATATGACCAAGGCTTTGTTTTCTTTAAGGACGCCATTTTGAAGGGAAAAAAAACAACATCGCAGAGCTGTGTTCGCCTATGTAATGTAGACAATCAAAATAATTAAGGTTTAATTATTTGTAAATTTGGTTACATCTACTTTGCTGAAATATAGCTATTATCACGTTCATGTGTGATTTTCCCACGCGCCGTCAAATGGTAACAGTGGTAGATTTATTTGAATCAGATACTTGTTATTAAGTGTTATATTGAACATTTATCTCTTGTTTTTTCTTACCTGTAAATGATATTTACAACATAGCAATAAAGACAGATATTAAGTAGTTAATTAATAAAAATGTCATTAATTAAGTGTTTTCATACTGGCCCTGTTATTGGTCCTCGGACTATCATATTGGAGCGCGTCACTTAATTAATAACATCATATTACAGCTTGAAATACTTTCTAAGCCAACCAAATGTCTTCTTTCCTTTCTAAAACTGAAAAGCAAGTCACATAAAATATATGCCTGCTGCCATACATGTCATGTATGTGAGAATTTAATTGCACTTATTTTACGCTAATAAACGACTATATATCATTTATAATTTGAATTTTATGAAACTTATAATGCTTCGCCCCTCATATGGTTTCACCTTCAAAATATAAATGAAAACCTAATGTATATAATTGTATAAATGTCTGCTTTATTAGTAATGTAATACTTTCCAGAGAAGTCAAAAAATTCTTATCTAAAATATTTTACTCGATTGGTTATATAGGTATTCATAGCATTAAAATACAGTAAATGTAAACTTGTTTAAACATAATTAAGATAAATCTTTACATTTATGACAAGTTTGATAATGGTGCCCTTGTGACCTATTATTTTACTTAATTGAGGTCATCCTTAAAAAATATTTGTTTTGCTATTTACCGATCCAGGGTTGCTAGGCCATTGTCATATTTTTTTAATTTTTTGTTCTCTACCGGTAATTACACGAAAACCTTTATATTTAATTCTAGAAAAATATTCCTAAGAATGTGAAAATAATTAATCAAAATAAATAGAATTAATTAACTGCTAGAATTAATTAACTGCTAGAATTAATTTTGGTAGATGGGTGAAACAGCAAACCAACAATCGCATCAATTTCATATCAATCTGAAATTAGTTTAGTTGAGAACATTTAATTTTCGGTTGAAACATTTTGTAAAAAGAATACTAGAGAATATATGTACATCAGACAGTATGATTGTATGTAAGTACGTTAGAAAGTGTTACAGTTTAACTTTGTTTGCTCTTTTGTGTGTTTTGTTATTATTGCTTTTCAAATAAGCAATATCCTTTTTTTTGTTTGTCTATGTTTTCAGGTATCTACATATATGTTATGATGACATCATTTTTTGTGTGCATGTTTTATGTTTCTTAATTATTATTATTATTATTTGTGTGTGTGTGTGTGTATGTGTCTGATTTTTCTTTTCTTTTCTTTTTGTGAGTTGATTATTTTGAAATCTAATGTATGAACAGGCCTGTGGACAGAAGCTGAATGGGAGGTGGCTGCGTATACAAGGGTCACTAGCTGTGTGAGGCTGGCTGCTGATATTGAATTCTCTTATTCATTATGTTTAACCAATTTGCCAGTAAGTATTGTAAACGTATAAATAATAGAGGGCCACATGGAAGATTAGTTTTGTAACTAAATGCGTATTATAACCCTCTGTAAATAAAGTCTATTATTATTATTATTATTATTATATTATTAACTTTAAACTAACATGAAAATCCGCCGCACAGTCGGAAATTACAAAGTGTCTCGCTTATATTGCTGTCAAGAAATTAACTTTGAAAAGTCATAAAAAAAGGACCATAATTCTGCTGAAATGCAATACCGAGTTATACAACCTCAGTGTCACTGCCCTTATAAATGATACTGAAGACATATGCAAAGTTTAATTTTATTTAAACTTCAATTTTAAGGTTGATGCTGTCACCGTGACGACAAAATGGTACGGTATGTCTTGCCAACTTCTTAAACACATTACAGAGTTATGGAACCTGAGTAGTGCTGCGCAGTATTACCGGTTTATCTGTGTATTGTGATACAGACTTATGTACAGTGATATTTTAGCATACCGGTTCGTACCGTTTTTCTCTACGTATGTGTTTTGATTATGAAAGTAAATCGTAATCTGAAACTAAGATCTATTTTTAACTTTGTATGGTTCCCGTCTTTGTAATACAACCGTAAATACACATATTGGAAAGTGGGTACCATCATCATTAAAAATAGCTGGGTACCATGCACTCAGACGAGCATGACCGATTCAAGTGCAGGGTCCTCCACAGGATTTTTTTCAGGCGCTGGCATAGGCAGCGCTGGGGGTGGGTTTGGGAGGGGGCAGCCCCCTCCCATTGTCGATTTTTTTCCAATTCTAGGGTGCACCATATGCCCCGAGATGATTTTTAATTATAAAATGAAGATGGGGAAAACTATATTAAAGAGAATATAATTATACATATATATTACTTATTCAATAGTGTGACTCAGGATAAAGTCAAAATAAAAAAAATAAAAAAAATTAAAAAACGTTGAAAATTGATGGTTAAAATCTCGACGTTAAATATTATTGAACTAAAACTACAACATGACATAATATAATCTGCAATAAATACACCCCAATACAACAAACTCTTTATCCATTAAATTTAGACCATAATCAGCTACCATACACTTTACAATAATCTGCGTTTGAATAAAATAATATTAATATTCATTCTTTACATTGATTGCCCTTAAATTACATGTATTTATTTACTAACCATTTTCCATTTCCTCAACCCATTTGAAGTCTTTCTCCCAGTCTGGATTGAACCCGGTCAGCCTGGCTCTTTTGGCGACTGGTTCAGATGCTGAGTCACAGACAGTAGGTGCAGCCTCAACATTTCTTACCACAAAAAACTTGCCAATTCCCCCATCTAAGGGTCTCTTACTACTTTGCTTCGACATTTTGTTATGATAAATTAATAGAAACATCGGGCATTTTATAGCAAAGTAACCCAGTTTCACTTCATTAACTTAATTAATTAAAGATATTAACTAATCTCTGAAAGTATCGAGTAATTAAAATAATCTGCAACAAATTAATACTTACAAACTGCAGACGATCCACGCAGAGAGCCGACGAACATCAAAACATCATAATTTTTTTAACAACTCTTTAATAATCACTCATCCTGTATTTAAATCACATTATCCAATCAATTATGTCACATCGCTTCATCTTATCTAATTAATCCCATCAAGTTTTGTTAGTCGGGACATAATAATGATCAACAATAAACTCAAGTGAATCACAGCTAACGCAACGCGACAACACCGTATCTCTGCCTGATTTGACTGGTTTATACAACTGTACACACTTGTCCTTGACGTGTAGTATTTCACACCGATAGCGCGTGACTTACATCCTGTGTAGAAGGTCTGTTTATAGTGTATGTGTCGGACTATAAGCAACACGAATCAAGTGAATCAAAGCACCGCGCTTGGGATTTAAAGGACCGCGCTAATTTCAAGGACAGCGCAAATAAGGATTTTGATTTTCAAGCACCGCGCTAGCGCGGTGCTTAAAGGCGCTGTGGAGAACCCTGAAGTGATTGAGAAATGATAAAAACAAAAGAGCAACATTGTGTGTTTCGGATCACTTTGGGCTTAAACAGTTTAAAAGGGCGCTACACAAGTAGATCTTGGCAATGTTGCATTTTGTTAAATATGAAGGTTACGTGCTCCGGCAGCGCAACACATTTGGTAACTCACTTGCGATGACATTACTCGACGTTGAATACAAATTCAGAACAGAAAACATTGAAAAACATCGGAACTGCCATGCGTAATGTTTCTCATTCACAAGCACAACCAACATTGCATCACGTTATGTCATCTGCAATTTAAGACAATAAGATGTACTGTGCCTTTGGACATGCACATTACGTGGTCCGAGTATTAACTTTCATACCCCATCCTACCCATCCCATCCAACCCCTTCTCCAAGAAGCGAAAAACGGGTTGCTTGGGGTAACACATAAAACCTTAATTTCGGCTTTAAAAGTTTGCAAATTGTAAAATTAAAACATTTAATAGGTAATTTCAAACAGGTTATCGCATTTTTTTCAGTAAAAATGTTTCTGAACATGTTTTATTGTCGAAATATCCGTTAAAAAATCCTACTAATATAAGTTTTCTCATCACTAAATGGAATTACGGCGGGACCACGTAATGAGTTTGTTTGTTTTTTAGTCGAAGATAGTAAAAACATTAAAGGGAAAAACGGAAATCCTGATTTTATTAAAACTCATGGCACCCCGTTTCTGGTGTCCCGTTACTTTTCAACATAACTTGCATTAATTACTTGAATAGTTCAAAGCAAATTTCTTTTTACATATTATTAACTTTTGATAATATAGCATCAATAATATATTTAAAAATTTGGTAGACTAAAATTAAAATCTTTAAATTGTTATTTAAAGTCAATTTGAGGTAGGATTATTAAATCAAGATGTTAATTTTAATGCTTGAATACAACTCAACATAATGCTGTATATCCCTTTAAGAAATTAAAAAATATATACAATCTATAGCATTTTTTTTTTAATTTAACAGTTTATGAAATGTTTTAGGTTGGGTCTCTTTTAGTGGGTTGGTAGAGAAACAGCAAACCAAGGTTTTTTTATGGTCGTCCTTAGGCCAAAAAAAAAATAGGTGTGTTTCCTATTGCATGCTCTGAAAAAATAGGGGCGGTAGGTAGGCATTTTTTTTTTTTTTTTTTTTTTTTTTTTTTTTTTTTTTTTTCTGGAGCAAGATATTGTGAGATTCTACCATGTATTTATCACATAAACCCCATACAAGTTGATGATACAGCTGAAAGTTTCTCTGTGATGTAAGTTTACCTCGATATATGGTGATAAATCATTGTTCAGAACAAATAAACAAAAAAAATTTTATTTTTTTTTTTTTTTTTCATAAAAAGTTTTAGGGTCGGCCCCTTAAAAATAGGGTCGGTCGGGCCACCGGAAACACAGTTTGTTTTTTTTTTGGCCTTATCATAGTTACAGTCATTTACAATTAATGTGACTCAAAGTTCCGAATTATTATTTTTTTCTCCACTTTTTAGATTTCTTGTCACAATCAGCAATTTTTTGCTGGATTTCAAATGATCAATCACAGCTTATTCAGATTTCTTTTTGACAGCTTCGACAGTCTTCGAATGAACCCACTAGCCCGAAGCCCGGGGCTAGTCAACTGTCATTCGGGCTAGTGAATTTGTTTTAATTTATGTAGTCGGGCTAAAGAAAAATGTACGTGTTTTCATTGAGTATATTAGAATTCGGGCTGGTGACACAAACATTTTAATTCAAAGACTGCTTCGATCTTTTGATGGTTTATTTAGCCTCAGGCTTTCTTGCTTGCTGTTTCCCGACCCAGGATTTTGTAAGTGGGTAGTATTTAAGATGTGATCAAAGCAAAGAAGATCTACAAATATATGTATACAGCTATGGAGTGACCGAAAAAGTGGGAAAAAATATCGAACATTTTATTTTCGGGATGTGAGAAAAGCATACCTCTTTATCCTTGCCCCTCAAATTAGTGTAAACGTGTTATCAAGTGTCATAGGTAACACTGAGGTGTTAATCTAAATTACATGGTCAATACTAATAAAATGGACAGTGTTATCATTATATATGACAGTGCATGGATTACATACTCTCCTAACAGGTATTTATTTTAGATATGTGCAACACAATACCCCTAATCACCTTTAACAATACAAGCATGTACCAATCCAAAAATTTCATGCATTTCAGACAAGGGTTTAGCTGTGTTATTAAGCGCTAGTAGAACAGAATGCAAAGCTGGTTTTGACACTGCTTTTGTCCCAAAGTGTAGGCACATGCCTACAGTGCCTAAAGGTAGCTACATCATTGCTTTGAGTGTTGTGAGTGGGGGGAGGGAGTGTGGGGTGGGGGGAGGTGGGGGGAGGGAGTGTGGGGTGGGGGGGAGGTGGGGGCAAATACAAGAATGATTATAGGGAAATCCTTCATGAGATGGTAGGTGTGTGGTTCTTTTCACGAACAAACAAATGCGATCGAGTGAGAAAAAACACAACTACCATCGAGTGAAAATTTTCCAAATAATCGAACCAAGCTGTTAAATAATCTACATGTAATAAATTATTGTATTTACTACATTTTAAATTGGTTTGTGTATGATTTAAACCAAAATTGTTCGCTTGGATGGACATCATCAGTGGATGATGTCGACGTCGGACTCCTCAGCACAGTTACTTATTGTGGTGTTTAAGAATGCAGTGCTCGACCCATAGACCAAGATCATAAACTCTGAAATTTACTTGCCCATGCCAGTTTGTTGGTTTCCCAATTATTTAGACTCAAAGTGTTTATTTTCTAAGGATATACTGTTTGTACGCTATTGTTACAAACAACATATCATATAACTATTGATTTTTTTACAACAAAAACGCAGAAAGAATATCCAACTTTGTTTATCAAATTCAAGCGTATTCTCATATTTGTATATAGTAAAATGTTCGTTTGGTGTCAACAAACAATAGTCTTAACAATCGTGATCATCCAAGCGTTTAATGGTGAATACTGCGTAGAAAATACTATTCTATTCTGTTATGTTAATTCAGTCTGTAGAATAGTCTATCCATCATAATCAAGTGCGTTAAGCATTTGGATGCCAGACAACCTCTTTTCATTGTTACCAAAATGGTGATGAAGAAGAAGAAACGCGGATGAAAAAAATCATTATTAGACAAGTGAGTTTTGTCATATTATATATAGTCCTTAATTGTCTCACTCAGTTTTGAAGTTACCCAATGGGATTGAGCCTTTGAGACTTTACCTGCCAGGATCAATGTTTTACCTGCCCAGGGCAAGCGGACAGTCCTTAACGACGAGCCCTGAATATATGAGGTGATTATGAATTTTCTTTCACTGAGAAATCCCAATCTTTCACCCATAGAAACGTAATAAAAAAATCATGATGGATCCCCAATTGCACTATATTTAATCTGGACTGCAGTAAAAATACTCATTGATTCAAGGCTTTTTTCCTTCTATAACAAGAGCCGAAATTCGGCTACTTCACAATTCAAAATTGGTCATTTTTGTTCACAACTGTGGCCGATTTATTTCACAATTAAAACAAGAGGTCAATGACCTTGAAGCTTTACTGATTGATTTTGATTTCAGGAAGTAGTCGCTACAGACTTGTTTTTTGAAAATTTATTTTTAACCGTGGCGGCCATCTTGAATTTCCGGCCGACCTGAAATTTTGCTAGGATCAATTAGACATCAAGAGCAACATTCCTGTGAAGTTTCATGAAAATCCGTCAAGTAGTTTCAGAGGAGTAGTCGCTAGAAGTTTTCATTATATAACTCTATGTAAACAAAGATGGCCACTGGCCGCCATGTTTAACGTCGAATCAAAATAATGTTTGACTCTGATAACCATCATGTCATGCTGATCATTTTACAAAAAGTCCCATATCAATATCAATAAAAGTTTTCAAGACATAGTCGCTACAAACTTCTTTTTAAAAAATCTATTTTTAGCTGTGGTGGCCATCTTGAATTTCTGGCCGATCTGAAATTTTGCTAGTATCAATTAGACATTAAGAGCAACATTCCTGTGAAGTTTCATGAAAATCCGTCAAGTAGTTTCAGAGGAGTAGTGACGCTACAAGTTTTCATTATATAACTCTATGTAAACAAAGATGGCAGCCAGGTTTAACGTCGAATCAAAACGATTTTCGACAAGGACCAACATCATGTCATGCTGATCATTTTAGAAAAAGTCCCATATTAATATCATTTATAGTTTTCAAGAAGTAGTCGCTACAAACTTGTTTTTTAAAAACTTATTTTTAGATTTGGTGGCCATCTTGGATTTCACATCAACATGAAATTTTGCTAGGATCAACTAGACTTCATGGGCAACATTTCTGTAAAGTTTCATGAAAATCCATTCAGTAGTTTCAGAGGAGTAGTCGCTACAAAAAAAAGTTTACAGACAGACGGACGGACAGACGGACGCCGCACCACGGCATAAGCTCTGCTGATCTCTGATCAGTCGAGCTAAAAACTAACTTTTGTTTTTTTGTAAACAACATGTTCCCATCTAACATTCTCTCAATATTGGTTTGTTTTGGATACATTTACATTAGAAATTTGATCTAAATTAAATGTACCATATTATGCTGAATAATTGTACATTTGTTTTACAGTATTCTCCTCCCACAAAAACAATGTATGCATGTATTGAGTAATATCGTTGTTCACAATTAATCATTCAATACTTTTTTCACAAATCAGACAGTTATCACGCTTTTTTTTCTTCACAAAATAACCAGGCTGGGGAGTCTTCACACTTTTTAGAAAAAAAGCCCTGTGATTAAACTTTACCAAATGACGATAACAAACGATTTTGGTATATTTTTTGCTTTGTTTTGCCATTGTTTCCCAGGTTTCCAGTATAATATTGGAAAGTTCATTAGCACAAGTATATTTTATATGCTGGAAATCAAGCAAGGGAGCTATTACTAAGCACCATTTTTATGTTCAGTCTTTGGTTGGTCCACCAAAGAATTGAACCCAGTGTCATAGCCATCCTTCAACAAAATGGAAGCCCAAAATTTAATTTTGAGTGTCGAAAAGGGGTCCTGGGACATCCTCGGGCTTCTCCAGGATACTGTATCAGGAAAAATGATGTGGAAGCTCTGTCTTCCGAGCTTCCGTCTGGCTACGCACCTGGAAGCGACGACCTCCCGCATGCAAACCAGATGCTCTACCGCTTAGACACTCCAGTCAAACAATTATCAAAATCAGCCGATAATAAATATCAATTAAAGCAAAGATAATCACTGCAGCTGTTCGACAGCAAGTGTTTCATGGTACCAGCACATTTGACGGGAGTATTAACACTTGGCCCACTATGAAGTATAATGGACTGTCCTTTCTTTAAATTTAGACCATTCCATTTACGTGACAAAGGGGTGTTTTGGAGAAATGACTGATCAGCAGCCAGACACTGTAAACTCTGATCAGTTACTTGCAGGCTGATCTGTGTTTACAATGGACACAAAGGCTATAAAGGGTTAAAACACCATGTTTTTCTTACTTGCCACAATCGCCCTTGAGGTGGACATCATTTTGCAACTTGAATACCATGAAGAGGGTCGTAAATTCACTTGTTTATTGCAATTAGTTCATAGCTATTGTCAGTATCTGTTTAATATGTATTTATAAATATTCCCATGAGCTCAGAATGTTACCTTTAAATGGGTACAAGGCAATAATGAGGTCCGTGTTACACATTTCAAATGTTCAAGCATCAAAACAAAGTTCTTCCCCACGACTAGTTAATTTTAGAGTAATAATATGGGTAAAACATATAAAAATTGCATAATGTTTTCTCCTTAAGTCTAATAACCATTGATACGTGTCTATAATCATTCATACCGTACATTCTGAAATATAACAGAAACAGCAGGTGTGTTGTACGGGGATTACCAAGAGTAGCAGTGAATAGTTTAGCCTAATGTAGATATACAGAATAGAAATGGACTTAATATGATAACTGAAAGGATATTATTTCATATTATTTGTAATTATGGGTATGTTATAGATATTTTATATATTAGGTAAGTCTGTGACGAAAATGATAGTTTCTACATATTTTATCTCAACCATGTTTCTGTAATTGAGCTGTGATAATTTATGTCGTCCATCACTCGACGTGTTAATAACGGAAAACACTATGTATTTTTGCGTTGTAAAGATGTGTGAATCTAACCTGAAATCTGCTGATGTGTTTTCACACCTTTGTTTTTCAATTTGCAATGCAACATGACTTTTACTTAATTGGCAATGTACTTGACACCAGGTCCTTCCTTATTATGTATTTAATAATGTTGATTTTATTTTATAACATCTTTATTCATAATAACTGTTGCAAAAATTATGTTCGCCAGTATGTACGGCATGGTACAGATTATCTAATGACGCCTAACAGATTTATTGCATGCATGTATGCTAATTGTTATAATAACAGAAATAAATTTATAAACATCATCTTCTGTCCTTTATATATTTTATATCTGACTTATACTGATATTGAATCGCTATTAGTAAACTAAGCTAAACTACTTTCACTACTACTCTCGGTAATCCCCGTACAACACAACTGCTATTTCTATTATATTTCGAAATGTACGGTAGCACCTGCTATTTCCATTATATTTCGGAATGTACAGTACGGTACGGCTTTTACCCACAACCGGCTATAATATGCCATACATTGTTTAAAATAAGAATAAAATTTGAACGATTTAGATTTTCGCATTATCCAACTTGCAACAGTATCAACAGTAAAGAATCAAATTTTCGGTGAAATAAAATCAATATTGCAGCGCATCTCTTAATCTAAAAATTATTTAAAAGTAAACATGGTAATTAAACCTTCCCTAACCGGAATAATACCAAAACATTCCAAATCATCAAGTCCAAATTACTTTGTATTCATGAAAGCGTCAACTTCCAAAACTACCGGTACTTTATTACAGTACTTCAAGGATGCAGACACACTTTTTGGTACACTTGAATCAGATTTTTTTTCCACCGTATTATGTATGCCAGGAATGGGGTTCGTTCGGTACACAGCTGGTAGTAGGGTTTGCACCATTTTCATTCACCAGGTGCTTTAAGTTTTGTGTATGCCTAGGTAATTTATGTACTACTGCCTGGGGTGGGGAGTGGGGTTGAACATCCAGTACAACTTGGAGTTGCATAGTCGATAGCCAACACCGCCCAAACCCATAGCAGCTGCATTTTTATAACTTAGTCCATTCTACTGTCTCCTAAAACCGAGTCCAACTTCAAACCTTTGTACAACACACACCGTCACTTATACACACACCGTCACTTATACACACAACACACCGTCACTTATACACACACCGTCACTTATAAATTACGTGAGACATCGGAAATTTGACAAGTGTCTTGAAGTTGAAATTGGTTGAAATGGGCATGTGCATTTTACACACGTGTGTTTTACACACAAGTAAGGCGAACTGGGCACAATTTTAATTACACAAAAATAAATAAACATTAACACAATTCATTATGTATACATGACATGCAATGTAAATACTGTTTATAAAAGCTCACCTTTGACGTCATCCGTGGGGTCGTCGCTTCGAAATTCCGCTTGTTCTGAACTTCCATTAACAGAAAAGTAAATCACTTTGGTTGCCATGGCTTTCAGGCAAGTTAAAATTCACAAAATCACAAAGTAAATTTCACATCTTTGTTTACTTGTTACTCAATTTATCCTAGGTGTATTTCCTATTAAACTTCTGTCATTTCTGACAGTTTTGACGTTTCGCTACCTTCCCCTGCTATTGACGATTGTGTATTGGAAATATCGAAAGGGTCAGGATAGGCAACTTTCGATTTCGCATCCGAAACTACGAATTAGACAACCATATACTAACTTTAAATAATGTTCCGTGTCGTGTCTTCTGAAAATAAAATTAGAAAATATCCATTTCTAGAATTCTAAACAAAATTATGTTCGCCATTGTTCCCACAGATTTGTCAGCGGTTGCACGGACGACTTTCAAATTCGAAAACGAGTTATACAACCATCCTTTCGATATCTTCGTAGTTGTTAATTTAAGCGCGTGAAGCAGATAATTGAAAGCACGATTCTTACGGGTTTTTACATTTTACAACGGGTTTTTACTGCTAAAGTCACACAAGGCAATTGGTAGACATTCAACAATGATAAACAATACAAGATATATTTTTAAATGGATTGTCAAGTAAAATCACAACATCGTCTGAAATATATTGGGTGCCGTTTCACTATTTACTGGGTATTTTTTGATATCCATAATCCATTTATTATAAATGATCCATAAATGATTTTTTGATATCAAAAAATAATTTATTGATATCAAAAAATCGATTTATTGATATAAATTATTACAAGTCATTTTTTGATATCAATCAATCGATTTTTCTATCTACAGCATATTTCACATATAAAATATACAAATATGGTAAAGAGCTTGATTAAAATTTATTAAATAACTGTTCTAGTCTCAAGTTATAAAAGCCGCAAAACCAATTGACCCAATTCTCGATTTTGCCATTATCAAATCTCGCTCTCGTTTTTCGCGAGATTTCGAGTTCGGGGTGTCTCAACACTAACACTGTATAGTGAATATACAGTGTTTATTTGTTTTACACCCATTTTAGAGCGTATCGTGCAAAAATATCATGCGAGTGCTGTTTCTAGTTGTGTTAGTAATACAAAATGTCAGAATATTGACCTTTTCTGGGTAAAATGGCTTTTTTATTGCCATTATAATGATACCTTAAAACCGAAAGTAGGTAGATGTGCGTTACTCAAAGATCAGAATCCTCGTGTTTCATAAATTATTTAAAGTAAATAACTTTACTTATTACACTTAATTATATTCCACAAGCGAATATGTATCGCAAAAGTATTTTACTGTTGATAATTGTTACAGCATAGATAAAATAATTCTGCAAAATATTTTTCATTCCATTCATAAATCATAGGACCTACATATAGCCATGCCAAAAACAAGTAATTGAACAGTCGCTTATGTTGGGTTTTATTTGCATGTTGTTTATTCCAATCAAAAGATAAAGGGTTTGTCCAATAGTATTAATGCGATACCCCGTGGCTAATTGGCTGTCCGAAGCAGGATGTTTGTTTAGATCAAAGAGGCCATAAATCACAAACACTGGCTGCGCGTGGTGTGTTGACATCAGATATATACTATACTTGTGTCATATTTTAATTTGTGAATACGCCGAGGGTAAAAAAATAACTTCAGCTAACTGTTTTAATTTTCACTTTTATTTATAGTTTGCATTTGTGAAACTAAATACATTACAAATAGATTACGTTCAGTCGGATTTGTCAAAAAAAAAAGAAGTTGCTTGATTGTTATTTAAATCGAAATTATTTATTTAATGTCACATATTCCATCTGTCTTGCAGATAAACGAACTTTTAAATCAATTTAAGAAACACAATAATTATGATCTTCGAATAACGTCAGGAACATCGACAATATTAGGCTACCTACTTTCGGTTTCAAAATATCATCATAATTACAAATAAACACCACATTTAACACCGGCAAATTCAATATCTGACAGCTCATATTAATAACGTAACTACAAACAGCTTTCCCACGTTATACATAATACATGTATACATAAAATTGAAAATTAAAATAGTACACAATATATATGATGTCAACACACCACGGGTAGCCAGTGTTTGTGATTTATGGCCTCTTTGATCTAAACAAACATCCTGCTTTGGATAGCCAATTAGCCACGGGGTACCGCATTATTACTATTGGCGAAACCCTTTATCGTTTGATTGCAATAAACAACCTGCCATAAACTCAGGCAACTGTTCAATTAATTGATTTTGGCATAGCGATATCTATGTAGGTCCTATGATTTATGAAATATTATACTGTGGTAGGAATAACAATATATTGCAGAGTCCTGTTAATTGTTTTACATAATAATTGTCGTAACAATTACCAACAGTAAATGACTCTTTGCAATACATATTCGTTTGTGGAATATACTTTTATGAACATTATTTAAACGAGAATTTATATACTTATGTTAAGTAGTGAATTTAAAACTCAGCATGCACAGTATTGGACTCTCAAACTACTGGTAGAAAAGATTAATATAAAGATTAATATGAACCGTTCAAGTTTACAAGAAAGTTATATATATATATAACTTGTTAAATGTAATTAAAATGCAGGGACTTACTTATTTAAGTGTAATTAAGTAAAGCTTATTACTTTAAATAATTTACGAAACGTGAGGAGTATGCATGCTATTTGAGTAACCGTGGCGCACTTTTGTATCTACTTTCAGTTTCAGAGTATCATTATAATGGCAATAAAAAAGCCATTTTACCCAGAAAAGGTCAATAGTCTGACAGTTTATATTACTAACACACCTAAAAACAGCACTCGCATTATATTTTTGCATGATACGCTCTAAAATGTGTCTAAAACAAATAATCACTGTATATTCACTATACAGAGTTAGTGTTGAGACACCCCGAACTCGAAATCTCGCGAAAAACGAGAGCGAGATTTGATAATGGCAAAAAGGTGAATTGACAAAGACCTTGCCATTATAAAGATATAGCGAACCAAATTTTACCATTTGTGAAATTACCTCCCTTTACATTGAAATAAGAACGAAATTATAATTTTTGCGTAGCTGGTAAATGTAAACATTTTGATTTTTTTTCCGCAGATATAGTTTGAAAACAATGCCCTGTATATAATCCATAATTATGTTAATTATATTGTTTAGGACCTCTGTCACGCATAGTCTAGAACAGTTTAGAACCTCTGTCACGCATATTGTTTAAACATATTTATTTTACATCGATTGCGAAACAAGTTCTTGCAACTTAGATTAATCACTCTCGATGGCTTCCTGGGTAGAACCAGTACTAAGCAATGTGGATTAATTATCTTGCTCAAGGATACATAACGTGGCCGCGACGGAGGATCGAACCCACGACCTCCCGATCAGGAGTTCGGCGCTCTACCACTGGACCACGCACACCACTTAACATAGTCGCGCATAGTGTAGGACATCTGTCACGCATAGTCTAGAACATGAGCAATGGGATTTACGATGTTATTTACTTGCTGAACTTATTTCTTTCAGTATATTTAGAAAATAAATAAGAAAACATATTTCAAATAAACACGCGGCAAAATCGCTTTATTAAAAATTCGCGCGTCCCGTACGTTTTTCTATACAACTTGCATTTGCTCAATCTTAAATGTTACAAGTGAAAACAATACATTTTTATTTAATTATATGCAAGCAGTTTTAAAGTAAAAATGATCCTAGATCTAGAGCACAAAAAGCAGAAAGATCATCATACATGAATTACATCGAAAATATAATTGAAGACTTCAAGTGGGCAACTCAGACAATGACAACCAACATGGGAAACAGAAAAGATTTTGGTTTTACATAATGTCATTAAAGAAAGATTACAACGTAGTAGCACCACTTAAGGAAAATGGTAACATGAAAGCTGCCCCAAAGGACAAGGCAAACATCCTCAACCGACAATACGAATCAGTCTTTACACATGAGGATAAATCGGACATACCACAACCATCAGGAAACGCGTACCCCTCCATGCCAGCGATATCAGTGACTGTAGAAGGAGTACTGAAACTTCTCAAGAAAGTCAGCCCACACAAAGCATGCGGTCCGGATAAGATCACTGCCAGAATTTTACAAGACTTAGCCCCAATGCTAACAGCTATTTTTCAGCGAAGCTTGGAATGTGGTCAAGTCCCTGATGATTGGAGGTCGACTAATGTTACTGAAATTTTCAAGAAAGAAGACATATTCAAAGCAAATTACTACCGTCCAGTCTCACTGACCAGTTTGTGCTGCAAACTGAAATAACATATTATAACAAGCAACATCATGAACCACCTAGATGAGCACAACATACTGACAGATAGCCAACATGGATTTCGAGTAACGCGTCTGTGAGACCCAATTGTTAACCCTATGCCATGAACTTGCCTGCATCACTTGACAACAATATGTCCATGGATCTGGTGATACTAGACTTTTCAAAAGACTTCGATAGAGTTCCCCACCAACGTCTTCTAGCTAAGCGAAACCTCTACGGGATTAGAGGTCAAACTTACAACTGTATCAGGCCATTTCTGTCCAGTCGAAGCCAGCGAGTCACAGTAGACGGAGCCATATTAGACACTGCATCAGTCGTTAGTGGAGTACCTCAGGGGACGGTCCTCGGTCACCTACTCTTCTTACTCTTCATTAACGACCTGCCAGAATGCGTCTAATCGAAAACACGTCTGTTTGCCGATGACTGCAACATCTACAAGACCATCAGTTGCAGACAGGACTGTAAAGCGCTCCTGACTGATCTAGATAAGCAAGCCGAATGGTAGAAGAAATGGGGATAAGTGTAATGTCTTGAGAGTGACTAGATCGAGGAAGAAAGTCGACGTCACCTACGAACTAAAGGGATGTATTCTTCAAGAAACCAGCACATCAAAATATGTGGGGGGGGGGGGGGGGGGGGGGGGGCACATCGGTAGAGTTGTCAAGAAAGCAAACAGCATGCTTGGCTTTCTCCAGAGGAATCTGCGAATAAGGAATCAAGACACCAAGTCCCAAGCAACTTCACCATGGTCCGCTCCAACCTGGAATATTGTGCTTCTGTCTGGAATCCACACACACAACAAGCCAAACTTAGAAACAAGATTGAAATGGTACAACGCAGAGCTGCAAGGTACACATGCAACAGATACATAAATACTAGCAGTGTAACAGAAATGCTTGACGGTCTCGAATGGGAAACCTTAGAGTCGCGGCGCACCAAGATACAGTTCACTATGATCTACTGGATCATCAACAATTAGTGGATATCAACGGCTCAAGACTATATACAACATGCATCTACTCGTACGAGATCACTCCACTCCAGCAAAATCCGACAGATTTCAGCTAGAACAGACACTTACAAGTACAGCTTCTTTTCACGTACAGTCTGTAATTGGAACTCTGCTTGCATCCATTGACTTGGTACACTTCAAACAGGAGCTAGCCAAATTGACATTCTAGATATGCAGCTGTCCTCCAGACTGTTCTATGAACCGATGATGGTAAGAGCTGTCAGAGTGAATTCCCATGAGCCGCCACGATAGCCGGGTTGGACTGACGCTAAGGAACTGACACAGTCTGGGAACCTTTCTTGTAAATTCTTTCTTTGAACTATATATTTCTTCATTTTCTATCTACTCTATGCTTGTAACTCTTATTTGCTTATCTTTTTCTTGCCACTGCATGATCCGAAACGTAAGTGTCAATTACTTGACAGAGATTTCGTATGAAGTATAAGTATAAGTAGAAATACATTGTGATGTTAAGTTTAATGCTTGATAAAATCTTTAAGATTACCGGTGTCCCTTTTAAGTTTAACATGTATAAAACCAAATTTAACGTTACTAACGTTCATTTTATGAAGTAAGATTTCAAATAATGATAAATAATTAAGGCGTCTGAACGTACCGTATGATACACCATGAAAACAATTGGTATTAACAGTTTTAACGTATACAACCACAGTGATTCGGTCCTCATTTGCATCTGTAATACATTACGAGAAATAAGTCATGGCTTTGCTGAACTCCCAGACGCCATGTTATGTGATAAAAAGATGTTATATTTCAAAACTTGTGTAAATATACTTTTTAGCCCTCTTGCACTCCCTATATAATTCAATGCGATTCAATGTTATTTACAAAATTAATGCAAGAACCTTAAGGATTATGTCCCCTGCAACAAAACGAAGATTCTAAGTTGGATATCTGAAATAATTCCGCATATTTTTACAAAAAAAACGTGCAGTACCTCATCTTATTATCATAGAAACAGATTAGAAAATGTGTCCTTGCGACCCGAATGCCCCGCTAAAGGGTTATCGGTTGCTTACAAAATGGAGTAACAAAATGTTATGTGTAGCCTAATATTAAAAGGCAAGTTATATGGACCTGATTTGGGTAGGAACATAATGGTGCCATAGATGTAAGTGTGTATGAAGTTTGAATACTGTAAGGCTTTTGGTATGCAAGTAATTGACTTAATAAGAGGGCCAAGATGGCTCTAAATCGATCACCTGAGTACTGGCCCATTATCAAACTTCTTCGAAATATTATGGTCATATACAATCTGTGCAAGTTTGGTTAAGATTGTTCAAGAAATGTGGCATCTGTTGTGTTAACAACATTGATATAAAGACACTGACAAAGTTTGGTAAAGATCAAATACAAAATGAAGGTGCTAGAGTGTAACCCCTGGGGCAGGGCCTAATGTGACCCCCAGGGCTACATGTAATATATGAGAGCTGTGTGCCTTGTGGTTTTTAAGATTTCCCTATACAAGTCTATGTAAAACATGTGACCCCTGGGGCAGGGCCAAATGTGACCGCAGGGTCACCATTTGAACAAACTTGGTAAAAGACCATAAGTTCATATAGTATATGCAAAATATTAAACCTCTGGCTCTTGCAGTTTCAGAGAAGAAGATGTTTTAAAAGAGTTTCCCTATACAAGTCTATGGAAAACATGTGACCCCTAGGGCGGGACCAAATGTGACCCGTGTCTGGGTCACTATTTAAACCAACTTGGTAAAGGACCATAAGCTTCAGTATAGTAAATGCAAAATATTAAACCTCTGGCTCTTGTAGTTTCAGAACAAAATTTCCCATGTACAACTTTGACGCCTGGGACGGGGCCTAATTTGACCCCAGGGTCACCATTTGAACAAACTCGGTAGATGACCATTAGCTGATGCTATATGTAATATATGAGCGCTCTGTGCCTTGTGGTTTCAGAAAAGAAGCTTTTTTAAAACATCAATGTAAAATTTTAATGTAAATTATCTAAGTGTAAAAAGTAGGTCAAGGTCATTTATATTGACATGATTTGGGTAGGAACATATTGCTGTCATATAGATGTAAGTGTGTATGAAGTTTAAAAGCTAGACTGCTTAATAAAAAAACTTGAATGAAAACTTCAATGTAAATTAACAAAGTGCCAAAGGTAGGTCAAGGTAAGTCATATTGACCCATTTTTCATTCAAACATATCACTGTCATGTAGTTATCAACATTTATAAAGTTTGAAAGCTCTAAGGCATCTAGTGTTGGAGAAATGGACTTGACAAAAAACTTTGATGTAAAAAACTTGAATGAAAGTCTTTGATGTAAATTAACAAAGTGTAAAAAGTAGGTCAAGGTCATTTATATTGACCTGATTTGGGTAGGAGCGTATTGCTGTCATATAGATGTGTGTATGAAGTTTAAAAGCTGTACTGCTTCTGGTATCAGAGTAATGAACATAATAAAAAACTTTAATGTAAATTAACAGTGTAAAAAAGTAGGTCAAGGTCATTTATATTGAACTGATTCGGGTAGGAACATACTGCTGTCATACAGATGTAAGTGTGTATGAAGTTTGGAAACTGTATGGCTTTTGGTATCTGAGAAATTGAGTTAATAACACACTTGAATGTAAAACTTCAATGGGAAATGTGTCTTTAACTCTTAGCCCGCTACATATATATAATGGACTGTTCTTTCTTTGAATTAAGACCATTCCATTTATGTGACAAAGGGTTGTTTTTGGGGAAATGAATGATCAGCAGCCGGACATTATAAACCCTGATCAGCCTGCAGGCTGTTCTGGATTTACAATGGACGCAATGGCTATTATAGTCGTGCTTAACGGGTTAAAGGTTAATAGCTCACTTTAAGTGAATCCATCAGGAATTAGAACTCACAGTATAAGTCTAATTACAACAAAGCATGCACCATGTTACCGTGATATCCTTAGCTTGTTGGTGCTATCAATTAAAGTCTCAAATAATCCTGTTATTTTTTTTTTAAAAGAAACAAAATCAATGTTCATAATCAATACACAAATAAAATGCATGCATATGTTATTTACATACCTGGTCATGGTATTTGATTGGTCACTACCTGTAAAAATATATTTATAGATTATATTACTCACAATATTTAATTTCAAGTTTAATGGCTGACACAACCTAGAGAAGGATATCAAGTTAATGTATTGCAAGTTATTTACCAAACAATTTCTGATATCGAAGAGTTCTTATTCCTTCTAGGTGCACTATATATTGCATTGTTTAAAAGACATCCTCATTAATATTTTTTTTAGTATTTTAGCATTTATATGATTGTTTTGATAATTATGCGATGTACTATAAGTTTATTGAAACATTATTTAGTAGTTTTTCAAGTTATCCTACTTTAACTTTGTTATATTTTTCAGAGTACATTCACCTTAAAGGCAGAATATGCTTATTAACACGTACATAAACTGAAACAGTTGACGAAGCAATCGGAAGCGTTACAACTTAAGAGAATTATATTACGCTAACAAATAAACTCAATAAAATTAAACTGTACACACTATGCCGAATAAATATTTGTGTACTAATTACGCTGTATCTCCTACACTCTGAAGAGCGTCTCCGTGGCCGAATGGTTAACGACGTTGCGTTGTAAACCCTCGCCTCTCACCGCTGCGGGTTCGAATCCCACTGTGAGCTCGACTTGTAAGTGAGGAAGTGTCGATTCTTACGGTTGGCGGGAGGTGTACAGTACTGGTTCTACCCAGGAAAAGTGGATGGTCTGCCTCCATCACAATAAATCGACCGTCATATATAACTTTACATGTGTTGAAAAATGACGTAAAAAACCATACAAACAAACAAACAAACAAACGAACAAATCTATACGCTGCGTCGACGCTAAGCATGACACAAAAAGTGTGCAGATCCAAATAGTTTATTTATGTAAACACAACAGTATCAGCGTGCCTTTTTACTGAAGCGTACGTTTCTAATCAGTCGTTTCTATTAATGGCTGGGTATATCGGGGGATTTAATGTAAATTTGACGGTAATATTATACACAAATACTTGACACAAAGTCGCTATCATCTCTATTAATGTTAACAATAAGCATGTTGAACTACCACGACTGGTAATCTTCACTAATGTAGTAACAGAGATTATTTGACCGCTGGGTTTGAGTATAAAGAATTCCTTCATGCGATGGTAGGCATGCTTTTAGCTTGACTTTAAGAAAAAAAAGGCAATTAAACTATTCTTCTCGCCCTGGCGACGACATAACGTCACCCTTTATGTTAAGTTCACGTCTCAGAAACGGCTTAAAGGAATTCAAAAACATTTCTACACGTGTACTCATTTTTATAAGAGGACATTGTACAGACAGGTGCCTAACTTCTTATCTCAGAACCCCCTTGAAAGAATGCAATGCAACTTCGCACAAACACTGAACAAAATTGCTAAGTATCAACTTTTGTATCTTAACTAATTTTCTAATTTTAAATATATTTTAGAATAGATATATGATAAGTATTTTGTTTTGACCCATAGATTGTAAAACATTTATTTTTTGTTTAAATTGTTACATCTTTTGAGAGTTACCCTTCCTTTATATGAAAACATGAAATGTACTGATAAAACACATAACATGAGTCAAAGATTGCTTAAAGATATAACATTCTTAAATTGGTATGAAATAATAGGAAAAAACATAAAAATTTGACCCATTTATCGCAGATTTTCCGTTTATAAAAAAATGAAATATGGATAATCTTAAATTATCTCTCTTTACATTGAATATTGTTTGAAATTCAAGTGACTGTAATACAGCGTTAACATTAACTATTTCTAAAATTTCTTTTGCAAACGCATATGTAGTGGTAATGCTAGTAAAAGATGATGTCAAAATAATTTTAACTGGCATATTTTAGAATTAGGAACATCGAAAGCTTCACTAATTCGAAGTAAAATCCTATATACCCAGTTGTATAAGTGTTATAACTTATTTCTAAGAAAACACATTGACTTAAACGTTTTAAAATATGTTCATACAATCAGAGCAGACGATTTACACTCATTATTTTGCAGTTTAACCGTATCTCTAATCAAGCTCAAAATACACAAAACAATGAGAATATTATTGACATATTCTTAGGTTGATACTTAGCAATTTGGTTTATTGTCATGAAAAATAACTCGTAGAGACAAGTGCCATAATTCTGTTATGCAATAAAGGAGAAGTGTGCCTCTTATTTAACTTAGTTTCCCAATAAATAACAAAGCTTCGAAAGTCGAGCATGTTGTTCTCCGACAGCTAAAGTTATATGTAATATTTATATAATACTTTTTCGAGTATATGCGATTTATACTGCTTCTCGAGGGCCGCAGGCCCGAGAGTGCAGTATAAATCGCATACGAGAAAAGTATGCTATAAATGTTTTGTTCAAGTATAAAATAGAGCATGAGTTTTGCACGTGTACGGGGAGATAATGCACGAGCGTTAGCGAGTGCATTATCGTCCGTACACGTGCAAGACTCATGCTCTATTGTATTTGTACCACAATAACTAACATATGCTGTGTATATCCTCGGGTATTACACGATGCATAGTGTATATTTAGGATATTGTGGTACAATTATATCATATGTTTCTTGTTTGCGATTTATACTGCACTCTCGGGCCTGCGGCCCTCGAGAAGCAGTATAAATCACATATAATCGAACAATTATACTATAAGTATTACGTGTTTCATGGATACTGCTGTCATAATCAAGTTATTTATGCTACTCTAGAACCATTTATGTATGTACCTTCTTCAAACACGTACTAGACCAATTTCATCAAGCACACCAGAGTAATGGCCTTTCATTTAGTTAAATAATTAATGCTATATTTATGCTCACGCTTCAAAAAAACACGCCTCCATCTGACCGTCCGTTCATCTGTCCGTCCGTGCCAACATTTCAGGTCTAGGGGCTATTTTGGGTTTATGAAGGTTAAGCCCCTAAACGTCCATAGCGAGTTGATGTTGTACACGTGTAACCAAAAGTAGAATACCGTGAAAGACCTTGACCTTCTTTTTTATACTTCATTAAGTCTGGTCCATGTTTTTAGTTACCTCCATATCTAAGTCACTCTTTAAACTTCCAATAAAATAGGTCAACATCACTGACATTGACCTACATTTGAACATTATTGATTTCCGTATTATTTTCACGGATAGTCTAATAATATACATTCTGATAAATCTTGGTCATCATGTATTACCGTAACCTACTTAGTTTACATTGATTTGATTTATTAACGGTTTTGTTAAGTTCAATTTTACGTCGCTTTCTGGTTTGAGGTTTTTCATTATACCTCTTTTTCCTACCGACACTCCTCAAATGGTCAGCCAATGATAAAGTATTCCTGATTTTAATTTAAACCGAACAAGAAAGTAACAGAGTTACCTTTATCCCCAGGCCTGGGGAAATATATTGGGGGTTGGGTGTATAATACCATGCAATAATACGATTAAAACACTACACTATATACTCAGAGAGGAATAGCTGTAAGTCTGTGACTACTCCATTGGTCCTAAAAGAACCATAGCTACTGTAGAAAATGACAATTTAATATAATCATCTTCTCATGATCGCAAACAATTCTACCAAAAATGTTTGTGGCCACACGTTTCTTAATAAGCTACAAATGACAAAGTCTAGAAAGGCCATAACTCCAGTGGTAATTGTCTAATTTTAATGACGATGGCATGTGATCATTTTCTTATGATGGCAAATAACCCTGACACATATTGTTTGAATACATTCAAAACTGAATGACTTTATGTTGGGGCTGCAAGGTTCTTGTTAGGCTATATAAAATATATCATTAGTACTGGAATGTTTAGAGGTAAATACAAATACCTTACTTTTCAAAATCGGTTGAGAAATAAATGTTTTACAGCCAAAATGCTTTTTTGGTGGGACTTTTTCCATGTAAATTCCTTATTGCTGGGGAGGCAGAATATTATGAAATCTCAAATAACTTCAGTTTACCCTAATATTTTGTTATAAAACATTCAGAGTGTTTTAATTTACATTTATCCAACACATTAAACCAGTTTTGGATAAAAACTCTATAAAAAAATATTTTTAAATTTTTTGATGCAGCAGGATTTTGCATTGAAAATGCCCTATCAAAAACAATTTTCGCATCTGGAATTTTTATTTCTGAACCGATTTTGAAAAGTAAGGTATTTTTATTTACCACTACAAATGTCTGTTTCACTGATACACATCTTATTTATGTCCTATTTGAATTGTGTCTTAACGGTCCAAAAAAACTTTGGCTGAAACAAGCCAAAAACGGCCATAGAAACTGTTGAATTACAGTGACTATGAAATATTATCATGTTCTCATGATAAAAAACATGGCTTAAATTCTCTTCAAAACTGCATGACTAACTGCGGCCATAAGGTTCTTATTAGGTCCTAAAATAAACATATCCAAGTCCAAAAAGGGTCATTAAGGCAGTTAAAATTATTGAATCCAAATTACGATTAAATATTATCAATCTTCACCTGATGCCAAACAATCCCATCAAAACTGAAAATGAATCTCTTCAACTTGAAACTGAAGTTCTAGCTGCGGCCACAAGGTTTTCTTATTAGGCCCTAACATGCAAAAGTCCGAAAAAAGGTCATAAGTGCGGTCAAAATTGTAGCTCAAAATGATGATTGAATATGATCAACTTCATATGATGGCAAACTATCCTACCGAACTAAAATGACTAGTTACAGCCTTATGGTGCTTATTAGGCACTAAAATTATAATCTAAGTAAAGAAGGGGTCATTGTCGCGGTAAATATTGTTGAATCAAAATGATGATTGCTTATGATCATCTTCGTATGAAGGCAAACAATCCTGCCAAATATGAATTGAATTCCTTAAAAACTGAATGACATTAAAGTTGCGGCCACGAACATGTTGGACGGATGACTAACGGACGGATGGACAATCACCTTATTTACATGTCCCTCTGCTTCTTGAAAAGCGGGAACACAAATCAATGCCTTCAAAGATGTGCTTTCTATCCAACACGCGGAGCTGAGCATCCACAAACGAGAAAAAATGGTCCAATAAAAATCACAGCACACAACTCAATGGCACCGTAGATCCGCACTGCATCATAAACAAAGAGCACATTAAAGGCATTATGCAACATGTGGACGCATTTTCAGATTGCTTGAAGCTACACGGGTATTTTAAAATAAGTGTATATAGTATAAATAGAGATAAAAAAGTCAATAATTAAAAAGTATATATGTTTTATATCGTATTACTGTAAAAAGACCTGAAATGGTGAGTGTCTTTGGTGTCGCATTTTCCAGGGTGCGTACATGTAGTGCTTTTCTGATTGGTTGACCGTTTGAGTGAACTAACAATTGTTTTACAGTTTACTGTTTATTTGCAAATTCTCAGTTTGTATACAAACAACAACACGAGATCAAAATACATGTACACAGTCATATTTAGAAATCACATACATACATGCTTTACAGAAATTATAATTTCGTTCTTATTTCAATACAAAACAATTAAACTTTGGTTCGTATACTGAAAGGAAAAAGAAACGCAGGGTGCGTATTTCCGCTATATATTGCATATACTGCACACTTAATTCCATATATATTCCAAGGAAATCCCAAGATGTTTAGTAAAAAAAAAAAGTGCAGTTAGTAAGAGAAAGGACACAACTATGATGTTGTAGACGTTTTAATCACAGTACACGTTGTAACAAGAAATTCATAAATGCTGAAGTTCCTCTTTGAAAAATTGAGCCAGTTCAGTACCGTATTTAATGTTAAGTGATTGCAACATTTAAAGCCTAAGTTTGCTTACCTGCTTGAGCCAAAGGCGCATTCTGACGATAATGAAACCATAAAGGGGTAACCATTGGTGTGTTCAGTGCTGTTTAAATCTTCTTTCTAAAAGGACAGGCCTAATGTCGCCCTGTACCATTCGATTAGCAGTAGCATATTAAACATACAATATATAGCGGAAATACGCAAGCTGCGTTTCTTTTTCCTTTCAGTATAATTTCATTATAATGAAAAGGTTAATATCAGTTGGTTTTGCGTTTTTTATCACTCGAAACCAAGAATAGTTATTTAATAAAGTTTAACCCTGTTATTGATAATATTCTTATTTTTTAATGTGAAAAAGAGTGTTTATTTAAATGGGAGATAACTCTGATACTTACTTTGAATCACACATAATAAGTGAAAAACAAGAACATCTTCTGACATGCCAAAGTTATCAAATGCTTCACATTATAAAACAAACATTCAGTTTCTTTAAGCTAGATATGCAAAAGACCGTGTTAAACTTATTTCTTCCAGTATATAATACCTAGAAGACAACACACTCTCACTATTGTAGTATTGTAAGTAAATAAACGATAATATGAAATTAAATTGAATAATCTTATAATTAAATTGAATAATCTTATAACTTATCGATAATACAGGTCATTTTTAAAATCAATCGTTCGAATTAGTTTTACAGCTCCTTAATGTACCTCTTTAAAGTAAAACGGGCAAGTGATGCGTGAATTTAGAGACCGGATTTCGTAGCTTAGCCATTGAATGGACATGCAGTAGTTGCACGTGATTTAATAGCACGTAAATTGAGTTGTGTGGGCACTTTTCGTAATGGTTACCGGCTAAGTACTAGGTGTTCATGCATTTGAAAGACCCGCGCACGTGCGAATTGTGAAACCGAGAGCGCGAAGCGCTCGAGGTGATACCTCACGTCCCCGGGTCTTTCAAATTCATGAACACCGATGTACGAGGCCGGTAACCGACTTACACAACGGCTCACAACCACACATGATTGCAACAAACGAATACGATTCGGACGATTTCTGTAGTCAGGCCTTGGCTGATTATGACTCCGATAATGTACTTAGTGAAGCTTTAGACATGTATGAGGACTATGAAGATATTTGTTTTTCCTGACTCAAAACACATATAGAGAAGTACCCGAAGAGGAAAAAAAAGACATTATCGACATTTTATATAAAGCAATTGACGTTTCCGACAAGTGTGAACCAGGAGGGCCATGTATGTCAAGTTGAAGCAACACGTGTCAATCAAGGTAATGTTCGTTATTTAAGGTATATCAAATATGGCTGCCATGTAAAAATGAGCAAATCTGACCGTGAGAACTTGAATGCTACTTATGGCATAAAATGGTTAAAATATTGTGAAATATCACCTTAAACTATAAATATGAACGTTTTACTATATACTATTGCACTCAGAATTAAAAAATAAAAATTTGCAATTAGATCTAGTTGTAAACTCATCTTATTTATTTTTTATGCATCAACGTGAAGTTTTCTTTTCCACATATTAAAAAAATAATTCCATGAACGTGTTCATTATGGTTCCATCTAAGCAGGGACGTATATAGCAGATCAGCTATTCGCTTATTGCAGATACATTTTAATTCAGTGCCGTCGAAGAATAAGAGAGCTTATGTAATCACCCCGACACCGGCGTCGGCGTCCACATCAAGGTTTGCGTGTAAGCTGTGTTTACACGTCTTTATCTCTTACATTTCTTATTCTAGCACAACCAAATTTGGCCAAGAGCTTCCTTATAGCATGATATTAACGACTGCTTCAGTAATTTTTGTTTCTGTAACCCCTCAAATGCTGCGTGTAAGCTGTATTTACAGGTCTATATCTCTTACATAAACGCCCTAGCTCAACTAAATTTGGGAATTGGTTCCTTATAGTATGTTGTAAAGGGCTGCGTAAGTAATTTTGCCTTCTGCAACTTCTGGGCTCCCATGGAGCCCAAACTGTGATAGCCCATAAAATATGCAATAAAGGCAGATACATATTTCTGTGTTGTTTTGGTCAATTCTTACACATATAGCTATGTTGCACTCCGCCCCACACACCCCCTGCACCCCAAACACATACACTGGAAACGAGATTATTATTTTATTATTTGGTCAAGTTTTACACATATAGCTGTGTTATCCCCACATCACCATCTCCTAACCATCCCCCATCGCACCATCATCACCACCCGAATGTGTTTTTTTTTTTTACATGTGTTGTTTTGTTTTATCAAATCTACACCTATATCAATGATACGCCCCCGCCCCCAATGGTTTATGGAGGACAGGGGGAGAGGAATTGTTTTCATTTTATCTTCCATTATTTGGATTTTAAAATTTTAATTTGAAAGCAGTCATTTACATATTAAACAATTTAGATTAATTTCAGATACACAGATGAAACATCAATAAGAAAGAAATTGAAATGAGGCCACAATAAGAATTGCCAGATATCCCCTCCCTCCCCGAGTTGCTTTTCGACCACAAATGTCTTTAATATGACTGTAAATATGGATTAAAACTGATAAAAATAAAAAATAAAATTTCACAACCTGCCACAAATTTTATTATAATTTGTATGAGATTCTAACAATAATTGTTTTAGTCTTGTTTTCTGATGGTATATACTGGCTATATATATAATTGATTATTCATTGAAAAATCGAATAGTCGAGCTGCGCTGTTCTCCGACAGTTATGCACCTAATGATTCACATTTCATTTTTTGGTTAAGACACCAGCTAGATGCAATAGAGCATTGAAACCTCGCACATGTTAACATCTACATGACAGCGGCATGTTCCAATGAAAACTAGATCAATATTAATTACATTGACATACTTTTATCACTTTGTTCATTTACATTGATATTTTACATTACTCTTTTAGCATTAAAGTTTTTTTTTTTATCTCCGTTTCGCAAATACCAACAGCAGTACAGCTTAAAACTTCAATCGCACTTACATCTATATAACATCCGTATGTTCCTACTTAAAGTATGTCAATATAAATGACCTTGACCTTCTGTTTGCACTTTGTGAGTTTTACATTCTAGTGTTTTATTATATCCATTACTCAGATACCAAAACCTGTACAGTTTTTGAACTTCATAACACTTACATCCAGTTGAATGGCTGAAAATTTCATTCAAATTGATCAACATTAAACTTGTTAATTAAAAAAAATAACAGTACTACCCACAAACGCAAAAGTTACAATATCCACCATTAACGGCAATGCACGCCTGACATCTCCTACGCATATTGGGATATACCGGGTATTAGTTTTGTGACTTTTGCTTTTGGGGATCGTACTCCGTTATGCTCTGAATTTAACAAGTTTATTGTTGATCAATTTAAATGAAATTTTCAGCAAATCAACTGTAGATATTGTTAAATAGAATAAATAAAATTAAAATTTAATTTCTATTGAAATATGTCAGTTATCTGAGTTTATTTCCCTGTTTTGTTTTTAAAGTCGTTCAGAGTATGCATGATTAGTTGAGCTCTATTATTTTTGTTTTCTGACGCAATGTCAATGGGATTACAAAAATGGGGACATAACCATTGCGCACCCGAACTAACCTCAAATCCTGGACAGAGGTCATCATTGTGAAATGTTTTGAAAACACTCTTTAAATTCCAATTATATGATTATTGTCATTGTCAGGTAGGTATACGATATGAACACACGTGCACGTGCACAAGCCATTTAAAAGTAGGTATAGGTGTTCATGTTAAATACCGACCTGATACAAACAAAAAAGTCGTTGTGTAAATTTTGGATGTTTGTGTTGGATGTATTTTCTATAGGATTTTACCGTTTAAAATTGAGGTACGTCTTTTTGTATTATGCCTCTGTTGTATTAATATATCTCGGACAGATATTTTCCGAGATGTTATTGTTTACCTAGCCTTTATAGAACTACAGGCATTACAAAAATTCAAAACACTAATGCAGACTTATTCCAGAAAATTATCAAAGTACTTGCTAAAATCTATTTATACTGTGCTTATTTAACTTTACCGTCATATTTATTACAGCATCATTACTTTTGATACACTTTTGTATTTATATGTGAACCATATATTTATATTTTGTCACATATTTATCATTGACAGTGACTTATAGGTCCTGGGGCCGGGTGCTCTTTTATTTTATATATGTACTTGTTTGTCACTTTATGCACATGTCATTATAATAAACGATTTACTTACTTACTTTACTTACAAGTACCACTAAGATTTAATGTTCAGCAGGTAGAGATGTTTTTTAGACTATTAAAAGCACATAATGAATCATCCGTGGTGAACGGGTCTGTTGCATTCATGCAGGTTAGTGCTGAGTTTGCAGTTGCGGATCTGGGGTGGGATGGGGTTGGGTTACCATATCTTGATTTATATTTAACATTAGATCGGTGATTCATTAATATTAGTATACACGATACTTTTCAGCCACCCTATTAACATTCCGTCGTTCTCATGCACGTTAACATGTCGTCATATACACTCCTTCTCATTGCATTGCAGTCACTGTTTGAGTGATCTTTTTCTTCAGTTTTGATAACAACTATTTAATCCTTTCTGGATAGTTTCGACTCATGTTTCTGTATGATCATACTGCATGATCGTATGATCATTGATTGGTCAACTGTTGAGTCAACTGATCATTGATTGATCAACTGTTGAGTGAACTGATTTTCGATTTAGTCCTTTCTTAATCTTCGCATCTCTGGTCATACTGCTGAAATACTCAGAAAGGCACAGGTGTGTCTGTGTGACTCGATCTATATACTATAGTGATACTGAGATGAACATTTATTTACTAAAAGGTATGTGATATTATTTCAGTGCTATACACACAATGCATATATCTTACTACACATATAAAGGCAAAATATCAGTTGATGGGCTGAGAAAGTTGAGTTTGTTTCTTTAAAGAACGAACATATGTATGAGCATTACATCCAGGTTTTACATAATTAGTTCTGCAAAATAAATAATATTTTTTTCTGAATCACAAACGGTGGTTGCTATAATTTCTGGGCTCCCATGGAACCCAAAATTGTGATAGGGATTAAAGGGCGCAATCTTGAAGTAGTAACCAATTCAGCATCAACATTATCACCTATTAATCCATTATTATGACATTAAATCTGCTGGCATTAAAGAAAAATTCGGAGTTTTTAGCTCGACTATTCGAAGATTAAGAGAGCTTATGTAATCACCCCGGAGTCGGCGTCGGCGTCGGCGTCCCACATCAAGGTTTGCGTGTAAGCTTTGTTTACAAGTCTAAAATATCTCTTACATTTCTTACCCTAGCACAACCAAATTCGGCCATTAGCTTCCTTATAGCATTATCTTAAGGGCTGCTCAAGTAATTTTGGTTCCTGTAACCCCTGGGCTCCCATGGAACCCACATTCTGATAGCCCTTAAAATGTGTCTGTTTCACATCACAATTTGCGTGTAAGCTGTGTTTACAGGTCTATATTTCTTACTTTTCTTGTCCTAGCTGAACTAAATTTGGGAATTGGTTTCCTTATAGTATATTGTAAGGGTTGGGTAAGTAATTATGTCTTCTGCACATTTTGGGCTCCCATGGAACCCAAAGTGTGATGGCCCATAAAATGTGCAATAAAGGCAGATCTAGGTTAGCATGTAAGCATGTATACATCTATAATTTTGGTTTGGGATTTCTTATAACATTATGCATATTATTCATACTTCACCCATGTTGGGGCATGGGCTCCCTCCTCCACCCCCGCCTACACTCCTTCACCCCCTCATGAAACTCTATTTTTTATTTTTTTTAATACATATTTCTGTTTTATTTTATTCAATTCTTACACATAGCTTCTTACACATATATGTTGCCCACTCCCTCCCCCACCTACCCCACCACTCCCTCCCTCCCACCCACCCCCACCCCCACCACTCGAAACTCTTCTTTTTTTTTCTTTTTGTTTTACATATTTCTGTGTTGTTTTATTCAATTCTTACACATATATATGTTGCCCCCTCCCCCACCTACCCCGCTCCCGCATCTCCCCCACCCCCACTCGAAAGTTTTTTTTACATATTTCTCTGTTGCTTTTGTCAATTCTTACACATGTTGCCCTGCCCCTCCACCAACCCCGCCTCCACTCTACCCCACCCCCTCCCCAATCGAAACTGGAATATTTTATTTTTATGTTTTTACATATTTCTGTATTGTTTTGATAAATTCTTACATAGCTTCTTAAATATATTGTTGCCCCCTCCCCACCCCCGCCTCCCGAAGCTTTGGATGTTCCTAATTCAAAAATATGCCTGTTAAAATTATTTTGACATCATGTTTTACTAGCATTACCACTACAAATGCGTTTGCAGAAGATATTTTCGAAATATTTAATGTTAATGCTGAATTACAGTTACTTGAATTTCAAACAATATTCAATTTAAAGGGAGGTAATTTAAGATTATCCATATTTCATTTTTTTTATAGACGGAGAATCTGCGATAAAGGAAGGGGTCACTTTTTTCTATTATTTCATACCAATTTTAAGAATTTTATATTTTTAAGCGACTTTGACTCATGTTATGTGTTTTATCAGCACATTTCATGTTTTCATATAAAGAGAGGGTAACTCTCAAAAGATGTAACAATTGAAACAAAAAATTAATGTTTTACAAACTATGGGTCAAAACAAAATACTTATCATATATCTTTTCTAAAATATATTTAAAATAAGAATGTTAGTTAAGATACAAAAGTTGATACTTATTAATTTTTTTCAGTGTATATGTTGCTCTCACCCCACCCGCACCCGTCTCTCCCCAACCCCCACCCCATCCCCCACCCCACCCCAACATATTTCTGTGTTGTTTTGGTCAATTCTTACACATACATTATGTTGCATGCACCCCAAACCCACCTCTCTCGAAACTGGAATAATCTTTTTTGCCAATTCTTACACATAAGCTATGTTGCACCCCCCCCCCCCCCCCCCACACACACACACCCACCCTCTCGAAACTGATATATTATATTTTTTTAGTTGTTTTGGTCAATTCTTACACATAACTTCTTACACATATGTTACCTCTCCCCCACCCAACCATCCCACCTCACCCACCCAAATCAAAACTCCGTTTTTTTTTCTATTTTTTTTTTACATATTTCTGTGTTGTTTTGGTCAATTCTTACACGTATAGCTATGCTCCCCCCACCCCCACCCCCACCCCCCACAATTGGTTTATGGGCTCCTCTCATATGGAGGACAGGGGGAGGGGAATTGTTTTCATTTTATCTTCCATTATTTGGGTATTAATATTTTAATTTGAACGCAATCATTTACATATAAAACAATTTATATTAAATTCAGATACACAGATGAAATATTGATTAAAAAAATGAAATGAGGCCACAATAAACATTGCCAGATATCAGCTCCATCCCCGAGTTGTCTTTTGACCAAATTTCTTTAAAATGACAGCAATTTTGGATTAAAACAGATAAAAAAATATTCACATTTTATATCGGCCCGAATATCTATACAAGCCCCATCCCCCAACCCCACCCCACATTGTTTTAGCCTTGTTTTCTGATGGTATATACTAGCTATATAATTTATTATTCTCTGAAAAATTGAATAGTCGAGCTGCGCTGTTCTCCGACAGCTCGTGTTATAATTAGTTAGACTATTCGAGTAAGGGAGCTTATGTAATCACCCCGGCGTCGGCGTCTGTGTCGTGCCTGCATCCTAGTCCGCATCGAGTTTTGTAAGCTGTGTTTACATGTATATATCTCTTACATTTTTTGTCTTAGCTCAATCAAATTTAGGCATTGTTTTCCTTATAGCACTATCTATCTAGGATTGCATAATTAATTGTCCTTTATAAATGCTGTGCTCCCATAGAAACCAAATTTAATTGTGAAGACCAAATAAATGCAATAAATTAAGGCAGATCAAGGTATTGGTTTAAGTTTAATGCAACATTATTATGTTTATATTTCTGTTTTGGTTGACTCCCATACTTCTTCCAGATCGCCTTCAATCACTTTAAGGGAGAACTGAATGTGTGCAACGGGATTTTCTAAACCCTGAACGGTTGTGTGTGTGTGTTTCTCAGCAATTTAATATATTGTTATTGTTGTTTGGTGTAATATTACTGCCCCCACCATTATAAACAGACGTTAAAGACATCTAGTATTCCGAAGGCGAAGAACTCCATTTATACTAGCTTGACATCATCATCTCGCATTTATGGCAAGTTAGCAAATATATTGGTCGCGATACTTTTTGGAGTAACATTTCTTTTACATTTCTTTTACAAGTCGACTTATAAGGGCTTAATAGCTGAAAATAGCGTCGCGACTGAATTATCTCGACAGCAGCCAAATGACACCATACAAAATTTATAATTCAGCTGTTACGCCCCTAACCTTGATTTCTGTTTCAGTTGCAGCCACAGACGTTTGAGAGAGTTTGAGTTATCACAAAAAACAAGTATGGCATGTTTACAGTTTTTATTTTCTGTTGAGATTAATTATTTCGAACAATTATTTTGCAAACACATTTTTAGTGTTTGTTTGTATGGTGTTTTACGTCATTTTCAACACATGTATGTTTATATATGACGGTCGATATTTTTGTGGCGGAGGCAGACCACCCACTTTTCCTGGGTAGAACCAGTACTGTACATCTCCCACCATCCGTAAGAATTCACACTTCCTCAATTCGAGCTCACAGTAGGATTTGAACCTGCAGCAGTGAGAGGCGAGAATGTTTACAAAGCAACCTCGTCAACCCCTCGGCCTTGGAAGTGATACATTTGTAGTGGTAATGCTAGAAAAACATGAGGTCAAAATAATTTTATTTGGCATATTTTAGAATAAGGAACATCGAAAGCTGCACTAATTGAAGTACTTAACACAATGCCTAAGCATCCAATTATAAGTGTTATAATTTATTTCTTAGAGAAAACAAATCGAATTGAAACCTTTAAAATGCGTTCATGCAATCAGAGCAGACGATTTAATCTCATTATGTTGCAGTTCAACCGCGTCTCCAATCAAACAAAAGACACTGAAAATAGTATTGACATACGGTGGTAGATTTGTACTTTTATGATTAGTATATACAGTTACATATTGCTAACATAAATCCATTCCTAAAAAATAGGTAATTGTTACCAGCATTGACTTACCTTTTTGACTTATAATAAAAGAGCCACGTGTGGATCCGTTGTGGTCAATAAAACCAAGATTTAATACCACTGCTTGACTCTTGCATGATCGTAAGAGTCGATTAAAAGAGTTTTTAAAGTTGAAGTTACAGTTAATCTGCTTCACCAGCGGTGATGAAGTTTCTGAATGTATGTCTCATAGTTTTATGTATCAGAAATGGCGCCAAATGAGCAGCTGTTACATCGCAAACAATGATTTTTGTTACAGATGCCGTCACAGACGTTTGCGTCGAAACAAAAACAGGTAGGAAACGTTTTCATTTTTCATTTTCTGAACATAATCCTGCCTTATTATTATTATTTGTGTATTGCATTAAACATGTGTA